>WBNM01038893.1:0-19069 GCA_013399055.1 Ramphastos sulfuratus
CTCAAACCAGCACAGCCCCTCAGAAGATTTGTGCTCTAGAGACTTCAGCAGCTTCATTTCTCTTCTCTGGACATGGTCCAGCACCTCAATGTCCTTCTCAAAGTGAGGAGTCCAAAGGATTTGAGATGTGGGCTCAACAGTGTTGAATACAGGAGGTTGATTGCTTCTCTGCTCCTGTTGGCCCTCTCAGGTCATCAAGTCCAACCATAAACCCAACACACCTATGCCCACTAAACCACAACCCAAAAGGAGGGACTCCACCTCTCTGCTGGGTTTGACCATCACGTGCGAGCTGCCCAATTCCAGCTGACAGGAGATATTTGCTGGAGGGTGAATAATGCAAGCCCTCTATGTTTTGACTTCCCACTGGCAGAATTCAGAGGAGAGATTTTTCCTTGACACATTTGGCAGGACCCGCCAGGAGAAATTCCAATCTCCAGCATACTTCATGCAGCTAAATAAATACCATAACATGCATAAACAGCATTAGGAATTGCTGATTGAGTTCAAGCCCCTCCAGTTTTGTAGGGGAAATGTTTGATTATAAAATGCTGTGAAGTTCAACCTCAGACGTGCTGACTGACTTGAAGAAAAAGGGGATATTTTTTGGCAATGAAAATTACTCACAAGTCAATACTTTTCCATCTTCTTTCCTAAGTGCACCAAGACTTTACCAGTAAAAATTGGTTGCTACTGGAGTGAGAAAACAGTAGCAACTCAGTAGCAGTGTTCTGCATTTTTATAGTGCCAACCACTTAATGGACCCAACCCAGAATCATAGAATCATAGAATGGTAAGGTTGGGAGGGACCTCAAAGATCATCCACTTCCAACCCCCTGCCATAGGCAGGGACACCTCCCACTAGCACAGGTCACTCAAGGCCTCAACCAACCTGGCCTTGAACACCTCCAGGGAGGGAGCAGCCACAACCTCCCTGGGCAACCTGTGCCAGTGTCTCACCACCCTCACTGCAAATAACTTCCTCCTAACATCCAGTTTCAATTTCCCCTCTGCCAGTTCAAACCCATTGGCCCTTGTCCTGTCATTGCAAGAGCTTGTCAATAGCTTTCCCCAGCCTTCCTGTAGCCCCCTTCAGATACTGGAAGGCTACTCTAAGGTCTCCTGGAAGCCTTCTCTTCTCCAGGTTGCAGAGCCCCAACTCTCTCAGCCTGTCCTCATAGGAGAGCTTCTCCAGTCCTCTGATCATCTTTGTGGCATAGTCCTATGACCCTCCTGGAAGGAATCAACAGCAGAGGATTACATCTGAGCATCATATAGTCAAACTCCCTTGTTAAAGTAACTTCACTCATAGCATCTTGCCCAGGATCACAATGTCCAGGTGGGTTTAGAATCTCTTCAGAGAAGGAGACTCCACAACCACTCTGAACAGCCTGGGACAAGGCTCTGGCAATCCCTTCAAGCTTAGTTTTGCTGTAATGAGTTGCTCTGTTGTTCCTCAGGAAACTTCTGAAGAGACTACAAAAGAAGCTACAAAGATGCTTCAGATGAACAGCCTATAGGAAGGCTGGGGAGGGACTATTGACAAGGTCTTGCAATGACAGGACAAGGGGCAATGGGTTTGAACTGGCAGAGGGGAGATTGAAACTGGATGTTAGGAGGAGGATCTTTGCAGTGAAGGTGGTGAGACACTGGCACAGGTTGCCCAGGGAGGTTGTGGCTGTTCCCTCCCTNGTGGCTGTTCCCTCCCTGGAGGTGTTCAAGACCAGGTTGGATGAGGCCTTGAGTGACCTGTGCTAGTGGGAGGTGTCCCTGCCTATGGCAGGGGGTTGGAGCTAGATGATCCTTGAGGTCTCTTCCAACCTTCCCATTCTATGATTCTATGTTGGAGGGGCTAGAGCATCTTGGTGAGGAGGAAAGGTAGAGACCTTGTTCTGGTGAGCCTGGAGAAGAGCACCCTGAGATGGAACCTGATCAGTGCTCAGCAATATCGAAGCCACAGGTGTTAAAGGGATGGGGACCAGACTCTTGTCAGTGGTGCCCAGGGACAGGACAAGAGGAAATGGACACAAACTGGAATCCAGGAGGGTCCATCTGAAGACAAGGAGAAACTTCTTTGGTGTGAAGGTGCCCAGGATGTTCAGAGAGGTTGTGAAGTCTCCTTCTCCGGAGAGATTTCAAATCCATGTTGTGATCCTGGGCAAGCTGCTGTGAGTGACATTGCTTTACCATAGGGGTTGGACTGGATGATCTGCAGAAGCCTTTTCCAACCCCTACCCTTCTCTAATTCTCTATAAATTAGAGATAGCAAAAATGTCTCCACCATGCATGAAATGAAGGTCTCCTAAAGTCTTTCTCTTTAAGAAAAGAATGAATCAGAAAAGAAAGGTCTCCACATATAGTAGTCTCATAGTTCAATATATGAAATTGAAGCATGAGACCTCAAGCCCTCCCTTTGCTTTTATTCATTTGAACACTGAAACTGTCTCCATATTTCAGACATCTGCTTTACCCACTACACTTCTAACTGGTTTCCAGTATGTTGCTTGCCCTTTTTTTTTTTTTTTTGATTACAAGTTCCAGCCAACAGCAGTATGACCTTTCCCAGGAAAGGCTCTGGTGGAACTGGCACACTAGAATCATAAAGAGCTGGTTGGGGTTGTGTTAAGCTATGGGACACTGCCTTTACAGAATTTATTAATCCAAATATTAAACCAGAAAGTGACACTTCCCCTAGTGTAAACATTATGAAAATTGGAAATTGAATTTCCATCCTGTGGGAAATGTGGGTAATTTAATATTTATGACCCTTTAAAACAGGAATGAAAAAAAAAAATCTAAAGGGTCAAAACTTTAATAGAACATAGTGCAAAAAATTTAGGCTGATGATTTTGAATCCAGATGAGCAGGGACCTCTCATCTCCCTGAACTGCTGCAGTGCCTCAAGGGGGATGAAGTTTCCATTTCTCCATGGCAAACCCCAGTCTTTCCAGTCCTCAAATGCCCCTTAGCTGTTGTTTACCATTTTCCTTCACACCAGCTTGAGCTACATGAAAGATTTATTTCTGAGGAAACAATGATGAACTAGAGCCTTTCCCATTTATTTTTTTTTCTTTCTGGTGAAAACCATCAAATCACTCCAGACCAAGAAGAATATTACCAGCAAATCCATTCCTGTAGCCATGATTTCCTTGGGAACATTTAACTTTCCTACTAAATACTGTAAGTATTCATATGACTATGGACTTAATTATCTACATATCATAGAATCATAGAATTGTTTTGCTTGGAAAAGATCTCCAAAGTCATCCAGTCCAACCATCAATCTAATCCCATCATGGCCATTAAACCACATCTCAAAGTGCCATGTCCACAGGTTTTTTAATACCTTCAGAGACAGTGACTCCACCACCTCCCAGCCTGTTCCAAGGCCTGACCACACAGTCTTCAGTTGCTACATTTTCTCTGTCTCAGCATTTTCTTAATGTTCCTTTTGTCTTTTTATTTTGAATTTTCTGTGGTGTAAGAGAGAACATCATCATGTCACATGAGATATTCCTGTTTTACCCACAAGCTTAAGTTAACCACAGATAAACTCATGCCATGACATAAAAGCTGCTCAAGTCCTGTTCAGAGTCAGCCTTGGAGAAGAGGAACCATCACATTTCTTAAGCCATCATGGTACTTCACTGGTTTGCACTCATGTGTCCTGCAAGGAAAAAAAAAAGTACTTCTTTATAGAAAGGTGGGATCAGTTGCCTCACTGTCCTTGTGCTGTCATCAGTGAGGCTGGGCAATTGCAGAACCATGAGTGATATTTACAGGATTCCTCTTTAATTTGCTAAACCTGCCTACATGGTGCCTGTTGTCAAGGCACCATTGTCCCACCATGCTGCAGAAGGGGTAATTAGGTACTGCGAGATGATATTATAAAAATATTAATATGTAGTTTATTAATATTAAATAATCGGAACTCGCACCACCCCGACCACCATTTAATGATAATAATAACAATAATAACAGGCTCTTTGCAACGTTATGGAAACTATATACAGGTTGTAACAGGATCTGGAAATAACTATTAAATATATACATTAACAGAACTCGAATTAAACTGGAAAAGAGAAGGTTTGTGCGGTCAGTTACACCGCTTGCAGTTAGTTACCCTGCTTAGCCACTGGATGGGTGCAGGAAGCTNGCTCAGGATGGCAAGCAGCATCTATTCCCAACGTGCTCTTCAAATGCCACATCACTGCCAACAAGGTGAGAGCAGCAGACAGTTTAGAACTTAACACTCTGACCGTAGGGTAGAAAGTATATTTAGAGGATGGTAAAACACTGTCCCGGGTTGCCCAGCGAGGCGGCAGATGCCCCATCCCTGGAACCATTCTGAACCAGGTAATTTGGGGCTCTGATCAAACTGCTCCAGTGGCAGATGTCCCTGCTGACTGCAGGGAGCTTGGTCTAGATGAGCTTTAAAAGTCCCTTCCAATCCAAACCGTTCTATGATTCAGTGAGTCTATGATTCTCTGATAACACAAGAAGTAAGTGGCATCTTTCTAATCTCTCCATTTCAGGAGTCTCTGCCACAAGCAGGAGCACTTGCAGAAGTAGCTGCTGGGTTAAAGCAGATGACCCCACTGGTAGTCACACTGTTAGGCAATGAAGGCTCAAAACCCTCAAAGGAAAATCAGGGTTGCCTAAACCTCCCCTGCTGCCACTTGAGATTGCTGGTTCTTGCTCTTGCTCTGTCACAGCAAAGATTTTTCTCTTCATGGTCAGCTGGAACCTCCTGGGTTGCAGTTTGCACCCATTGTCCCTTGCCCTGTCCCTGGGCACCACTGACAAGAGTATGGTCCTGTCCTCTTGCCTTCCACCCTTTGGCTCCTGCTGAGCACTGCTCAGATCCTGTCTTGGTTTGCTCTTCTCCAGGCTCAACAACCCCAGAGCTCTAAACTCTTGTGATGGTTTGGGAGTTCCCTGCCCCTCCACATTTTGTAAAATCACTCAGACTGGACTCAGCCAGCTGGAAGTTAAGGAGTGAAGCTCTATTTACAGCTTAGCACAATATACAAGCAGATCTATACACAACAGACAGGAATAGTTACAGAAATGTACAAGTTAAAGGTAATACAGAAACACAATCCCCCTCCCAGAAATCAGAGTCCCCAGGAGGGGCTCCCAACCACCCTTCCACCCCCTCTCCACCCCTCTACCTTATCCCAGGGTTTGGCTTATGCACAGGATGAATTTGGAGGATTGGCCAGGGGGGTTAGAAGGAAAGTGGTTAGTGAGGTTATCCGGCAGAGAGGAGAAGGCAAGAAGCTAGACAGCCAGAGATTTTCCAGGAGAGTGCCTTATCTATGTTTTGTGTTCTTGTCTTAAACATCTCAGCAAGCTGTGAGTGAAGCAGACATCACCATTGTTTTCTTTTCGCAGCCTATAATATTCCAATTCCAATTAGTCTCGAACCAGCAGAGTTTTCAACCTTCCCTCCTCATAGAGATGCTCCAGACCCCTCAGCAGATTTGTAGCACCACTAGAAGAGTTGTTACCTCCTGCTCTGATGGCAAGAAGAGCAAAAATATGATGGTCATGGGAAACTGTATCAAAGTATTGTTTGCTTGAGAGACCTCCGAGATCATCAATTCCAACCTTCAACTTCATAGAATCATAGAATGGTTTAGGTTGGAAGGGACTTCAAAGACCATCCAGTTCCAACCCCCTGCCATAGGCAGGGACACCTCCCACTAGTACAGGTCACTCAAGGCCTCATCCAACCTGGCCTTGAACGCCTCCAGGGAGAGAGCAGCCACAACCTCCCTGGGCAACCTGTGCCAGTGTCTCACCACCCCCACTGCAAACAACTTCCTCCTAACATCTAGTCTAAATTTTCCCTCTGCCAGTTTAAACCCATTGCCCCTTGTCCTGTCATTGCAAGACTTTGTAAATAGTCCCTCCCCAGCCTTCCTATAGGCCCCCTTCAGATACTGGAAAGCTACTCCAAGGTCTCCTGGAAGCCTTCTCTTCTCCAGGCTGCAGAGCCCCAACTCTCTCAGCCTGTCCTCATAGGAGAGCTGCTCCAGCCCCCTGATCATCTTCGTGGCTCTCCAACTTAAGACCACTCTGGCCATTAAACCATGTCCTAAAGTGCCATATCCACAGGTTGTTTTGAATGCCTCCAGCACTGGTGAAAATTGTACTAAAGTGGCAAAAACTCTGTCTTTCTCCTTCCAGTGCCTCCATTCTGGGAGGCTCAATACTTCCCAATCTGGAGAGGGAGGTTTCAAAACTGAAGTGTAGCCACTTTTCTTGACAGGCTTTAGAGGCAGCAGCAGTGGGTGAGCCTGCCAAGAGTGGAGGAGCAAATGAACCAGAGCAACAGTCTGACGTGTTCAGAAATGAACATGATGTGACATCTAGGCTTGTTTTTCTTGTAGGGATATCATGACAAATTACTCTGCTCTTGTTTATCTCAGCAGAGCCTGCAAAGCCATGAAGATTATCCAAGTCGCTCTGGATTTGCTGTAGACAAAGAAAGCAGGATGTGGCTAGATCCAGTGAACATATTTTTCTATCAGATTTCCATAAAATCTTTCCCCCCCCCCCAAAAAGGAAAAAAAACAATAACAACAAAAAAAACCCAAAAAATCACACACAAAGAATATAATCACAATATGAAAACAGAGCTGATTGTGAAACATCCTTTTGTCCTTTGAGAACTTCAGAATCCAAAGGTTTTTCTGTGAAAACCTGACAATTTTTTAATCCAGGCCTGCGTGAAAAAATCAGGAGGGATTATTTGAGATAGCTTTGGTGGTTAAGAGTCCTTTGGAAAAAAAAAAAAAAAAAAGAAGAAATTAAAATAAGGCAAGAGGATTGTTAAAGCACAACTCATTTCCAAGCAGAATTTCAAGGTTTTCTCCAACGAAGCTCAGAGCTGATACAACACTAAAAAATCCGTAGGGTTTTTTTCTTTCTTCCTCTTATATTTATTAATGACTTTTTTTTTTTTTCTTTAGTAACCTGAAGGAAATGGATGTAGCCTGGTGAATCGAGGCTCTTTCTAAGAAAAAAGTATTAGCAGAAAATTCTCAGCCAATTCTTCTCCACAATTTCCATCATTCCTCATTTCCCGAACATGCATGCGTGAGGAGGAGGAAACAGACAGAAACATAGCCCAAATGCTGCCAATGAAATGAAAAGTGCCAGATTTAGGTTCTTTCTTTTTTTTTCCCCCTCCAGTGACCTAGTGTGCTCCAGAGAGCTCCTTGCTCCTATCATCTCAGCTGTTCTGCAAGGGAAAGGGAGTGAGATCTGCAAGGATGGGCTCCACATGTAGAACAAAAGCAGACCTACTTGGACATCTCATGGAGAAGGGGCTGTGGAACAGGGAATTAACTTGCCCTGGTCTACAAGAATTTAGCAAGGTTTTGAACCTCATCTGGCATTTGGATTAGCAGCCTGAGCATGAGATTCTGCCCCTTTGCTCCACTCTGCTGAGACCAGACCTGCAGTACTTGGGCCAGCTCTTGAGTCCTCAGCACAGTAGAGACATGGACCTGTTGGAGCAGGGCCAGAGGAAGCCACAGCAAAGCTGTGATGCCAGGCTGAGGACACTGGGCTTGTTTAGCCTGGAGAGAAGGCTTCAGGGAGACCTGAGACCTTCTGGTAGCCTTTCAGTGCTTCAAGAGATCAGCCAGAAAGCTGGGCACAGATTTTTGTCAAAGTCCATTATGACAGGACAGGGGGAGATGGTTTCAACTGAAAAAAACAGAAGATTTACACTAGGGAGGAGAAAGACATTTTTGACATTGATGGTGATGAGACCCTGTCAAGGGCTACCCAGAGAGGAACTGTTCCAGGTCAGGTTGTTTGGGACTGCTTTGTGAAGGTTGATCTCTTCCACCAGATAGAATTCTTGCAGATAATCACAGAATTAAGCAGGTTGGAAAAGACCTCTAGGATCATCGAGTCCAACCTAGCACCTAACCCTTCTCATTAACTAAACCATGACACTAAGTGCCTCATCCACTCTCCTCTTCAACACCTCCAGGGATGAAACTCTCAGTGAAAGGAACTCCATCTGCCATCCCAAAGCACTTAGCTCAATCCTGAGTCAGGAGGTAAGCCTGGAAGGAGGCAAACCCTATGCCCTGCTAGGATGAGGGAAGCTGGGAATGGCCTCTTGCTGTCAGATTTCACTCATTTGTGCTAACCCAAAGCTTCCCCAAAGGTCTGCAGAACAAATTCCTTCTGTGCAGGAAGTGCTCAGGCAGCAGAGGCAAGCGCTAATCCCGAAGTTCAAAGCCCGTGTGAGGAAATATAATGCTTCCTCCAGAGACTTTTCAGGAGAGAGTGGTTGACCACAAGAAAATAAAGGCTCCTGCAGCTGATCATAAGCCTGTGCAAGAGGGTTGTTGATTGACACGAGGGCCATGTAGGCATGATGGTGCCTGGTGTGAGCTGAGACCTCAGGTCTAGTCTGACAATGCTGTGTCATGTAAAAGTAAGGATCTGTGATCTTCCTTCACTTCTGGCTATTTAAAGAAATGAAATACACCAGTTTTAGGCTTTTTTGGTTTTTTCTCCAGTGACCTAGTTTGCTTCTGGAGTCACTCACCCTACTCTCAGCTGCTCTATGTGGGAAGTGAAGGGAAGTAAAAGCTGCAAGGATGGGTTCCACACATTGGACAGAAACAGGTCTACTTGAATGTCTCATGGAGAAAGAGTTGTGTAACAGAAAAGGTTTTTTCCCAGCTGAATTTCTGAGCACAGTGGAACTAGGAGACCTCCTCCAAAGATATTTCCTGCCTGTGAGAGATATCAGTCATTTTCTGTGTGAATCAACCCTGCTCAGGTTCTTCTTCTAATTCAGATGAACCACTTGAAACTGAATCTCCTATGATTTGGGTGAGTATTTGATCTACCAACTTGTTGCCTCTTGTGTTGTTTGCAGCTTCTCCTGTTTTAGCTTTCCTATGTAGAGTCTTGGTTTAAACTTAGGGTGGACAGAACATCAAAGAAATGTTCTTCCCTTTCCCAAAGAATGCACTTAATACAACATAGAATCATAGAACCATAGCATGATCTGAGTTGGAAAGGACCTCCAAAGGTCATTTAGTCCAACCCCCTCTGCAGTCAGCAGGGGCATCCTTAACTAGATCAGGTTGCCCAGAACACTGTTGAGCCTCACTTGAAATATCGCCAGGGCTGAGGCCCCAACCACTTTTCCAGGCAACCTGTTCCAGTGTTCCACTATCCTCATGGTAAAGAACTTGTTCTTAACATCCAATTTAAGTCTGCTTTTCTCTAGTTTGAAGCCATTTCCCCTCATCCTATCATTGCAGGCCTTTGTAAATAGTCTCTCTCCACCCTTCTTGTACCCAAATAAGGCTGATAGAATACAGCTTTTGGGATGTGAGTCACAACAGCTCCAGAACAATTTGTGATGTCTCCTTTGGGATTACACACTTTGGTCATGTGTTGGCTTGAAGTCTGAGCTAAAACTCTTTCACCTCAATTGAAATCACCTTTCCAAATGTGTTTACTCAGCAGGAGATCCATGAAGTGCAAACACCCCAGGTCTAATGGTGCATGGAAAACAGAAAACGCAGCTCCCACTTGTTTTGCTGTGATAAATGGTCACCTCCAAATCCTAATGGACTATCAATGGCAGTCTATCCTAATGGACTATCCTAATGGCAGTCTATCAATGCCTCCAGCTCCCACCCACCACCAGGTGAATGGTGGTGATGGTTGAGTGTGGAGCTCGGATTATGCTGCTGAGCTTGGCAGGTTTTGGATGATTTAACAGGCCTGATTAGATACTAAATAAATATTGGCTCTGCAATATGCTCAGTACTGTTTAACTGGGATAAAAGAGGCCACAAATACTGTTGCAATGGGTGATCTGGCAACAGGCACAAACACTTTAAATGATCCATTGAGATGGTGACAAAAGGATTTGAGAAGGAAATGTTGGTGGAATCCTGTTTTGTCCTGATGAAAATGCTCTGCTTTGTAGTAACTGAAGATCATTGAGCTCTTCTCCTCATCACTTCAGTTTACATGTTACTGGGATTTGAATTAAACTGATTTTGTGAATGTAATGAAGTCCCCCAACAGACCCCAGGCAACAGGTTACCAGGCATGGACAGTTTCACAGTGATGCAGAGAATTCTACCAACTCACTTGCATCAGAGTAAGCCAGAGCAGGGAGGTGCAAAAATGAAGTCATTGTAAAAAATGAGATGTAGGAGACTGCTCAGCTGCAGTCCCTTTATGTGAGGCCCAACACCCTGCAGATCATGATGCTCACTTCTCCTAACTGGCTGTGGGACAGTTTCCAGTACTAAAGATAAACCTCATCATATCTTGCTACATACATATAGGCAGTTATTACCGCTTGAGGTATCTGTTATCTCAGATGCAGGTAGGATAGGAGCTGTAAGGGAACAGGCTGACCATAAACACTGGTAGATTTAAGTTAAGATAACTAGATAGAAGGAAGAATATTTTTCTACACTGAGGGTGGAGAGAACCTGGTCCAGGTTGCCTAGAGAGGTGGCAGATGCCCCATCCCAGGAAACTTTGAAGGTCAGATTGGACACGGCTCTGAGCAACCTGCTCTAGTTGCAGATGTCCCTGCTGACTGCAGGGGTGTTGGGCTGGATGACCTTTAAAAGTCCCTTTCAACAGAAACTATTCCATGATCATTTCTACAGGGTTGCTCTAATATTGCTCCACCAAAGAACTGTTCTCAGGATTATCCAGCAAATGGCATTCAAGATGAGAGAGTTAGTGTGCATTTTTTAACTACATAGAAGCTTTCACTCAAAAGAAACACAAGAGGTCTTCTCATTTTCTCCAAGGCCCACAAAGGCTAGATCTTCCACTGAGATCAAGAAGAAGATATGCCACCAATACATCCACCCTGCCCTACAGAGAAGAGGTTGGACTTTTCTCAGAAGCACTTGCTGACCAAGGATTTAACCTGCCTAAGATTTCTATTTAAAGCTCCTTTTCTCTAGAATTGAGTGCAACCACATCCAGTTGGATCAGCAAAAGAACCTTTTAGCACAGCACCCTGCTGCATCAAGTTGAATTGCAGCTCTCCAAAGGGGAATGTCAATCCACAGACCTGTGCATCCAAGTGCTTGTTGTTTCAAATGTCTCCCAGAATTTATGTCCCACAGAGCTGTGCCATGGAGCACTTTAGCCCTGCTCTCAGCAGTGAGCAAAACAGCCCCACAGCACCCTGAGTGCTTGTCAGAATCGAATCCTGCCAAGCTAACATCTCACTCAGGTTAATTAGGTGCTGCTCCAAGTGTTTGGTAAGCATTTTTTTTTAAAGGTTAAATCCTCCAAGATCAAGAAATAAAAGTGGGAGGCTCCTCCCCACCCTCATGTCATCTCTAAGCTCCTCTAGTTTATTAGCTCTGGTCCATGAGGAGTGGCTGAGCACAAGCTGAAGAGATGTATGTGCTTCTACTCCCCAAGGAATCACAAATTATATGGGGTAAAGCATTACCTAATTTGTTTAACTTGTCATGTTTTGCTCCCCTCTGAGGAAAACTCAATGATTTTAAGAGCAAATATCTGGGCCTGTGATGGTGGAGGGTTTATGTTGAAAACCCTAAGTGAGACTGAAGGGAGAGCTGGCCATCAGGTAGGTCTCAGAAACTTGAGGTTCAGTAGTTTCTATTCTAGCCTAGAGAAGACCTCCACAGATGTTGTGGCTGACAGTGCCAGATTTATACCTAATGAGGTCACATGTAATGTTAATGCTCATATCTCAACTGAATGCTTGTCAGAATACTTGTAACCTTTCACCAAAAGCCACGTCAAGCCTTAGGACAGGCTGCTCAGGGCAGTGGTAGAGTCATCACCCATGCAAGAATTTAAAAGATGTGGAGATGTGCTGCTGAGGGACATGGTTTAGAGGTGGACTTGTCAGTGCTGGCAGCTTCCAGCCAAAAACTGATTCTCTGGAAGTTCTGCACTGAAGTAGAAAGAATCATCCTACTTGAGATAGTGCAGTGAGTGGGGCTGGAGTAACTCAAGAGCCTGCATTTCCTCATTTGTCATGAAACTCCTTCCCCTCTCCTCATTCCCCTACCCTGCAGCCAACACTTGTTTTTTATTACTGGGCTGGTTGTCATGGAAACAACCTAAAAAGAGTTGAGGGAATGTTGCAGGGCTAAATATAAGCAAAGCATTGAAAGAACTGAGCCTTAGGACTCCCTCGTGGCTGCCCTCAGAGCTTGTATAGAGCTGCTGCTGAAATGGGACCCAAGGAGAGTGTTCAGCTGCAAGAGGCCACCATCATTTGCAGTTATGAGGACAAACAACTAGAAAAGGGCTTACCTGGCTTTAGAGAACCTCCAGTCTGACAGACACATGTTGAGTGGCAAGGTCCCATGGAGAGGAAGAATTTATATTCTGT
Source organism: Ramphastos sulfuratus (assembly GCA_013399055.1). NCBI lineage: Eukaryota > Metazoa > Chordata > Aves > Piciformes > Ramphastidae > Ramphastos > Ramphastos sulfuratus. Next base: position 12,407 of record WBNM01038893.1, read on the forward strand.
ATCTCTTTGCTCCAGGTGAAAGTAGTGGTTGTGCCAGGGGAGGTCTAGGCTCGGCATGAGGAGCAATTTCTTCCTCAAAAGCATTGTCAAGACTTGGAACATGCTGACAAGGGCTGTGGTGGAATCATCATCCATGAAGGAATTTAGAAGACATGTAGAGGTGGCATTGAGGGGTTTGGTTTAGTGGTGACCTGGCAGTTCAGGATATCTCAGAGCTGTTCATGTCATCAACTCCATCCACATTGACTCCATCAGCATCATCTGCTCCTTCCTTGACAAGAAGACATCATGACATGGGCAGCCTTTGCTTTTTGATAGAACAAGATGAAACAGCTTCAAGTTGCCCCAGGGCAGTTTTAGGTGGGACATGAGGAACAATTTCTTCCCCTTGAGGGTTGTCAGGGCTTGGCCCAGGCTGCAGAGGGCAGTGGTCAAGTCCCCATCGCTGGAGGAGTTTCGAAGCCAGGTAGGTGTGGTGCTGAGAGACATGGTTTAGTGGTGACCTGGCACTGCTGGGCTCATGGTTGGACTTGATGATCTGAAAGGTCTCTTCCAACTGAAGTGATTTTGTGATTCTTTGAATCTGTGCTCCAATTTAGGGGCTGTGACTATAATGCAGAGGAGAGTGATCCAAGGGAAACCTTTGAAAAACAATGTCATCAGAGGCTTCCCTGGCAACGGTTTGATTTCGTGGCTCAGATCTTGCTGTGCTAAAGCCAAGGAGGGGTTTTACAACTGCCTTCAGAGGGGTTAGGCCAGAGGATCTCTCCTTCATGTGGAAGTTTCCAAGTTCAACACAAACCAGAACAGTAATGCAAAGGAGCTGCTGTTTTCTATAATTGCCTTCATTGCTGGCCTTCTATTTTTCTTCAGTCAATCAACTCCTGCCTTAATTACACTTTAGAGAGCTTGTGGACACCAGTATTTGTAGGGCTGATTCCCAGAAGCATTTCCAAGCCTGCCTTGGTTTTAAAAGGCCTGAATTGTTTTGCCTGTTAAAATAAGTGCACTTGTCAAACCCCTTTCTTCAACAACCTTGCCTTACACCTCGCCTTGACAGTCTAATAATGTCCTGGAAAAACAACCTAACAGCCACTTTCTACCTACAGCTACTTCTCAGTCCTCCAATGAATGGCAAGAAGGGGGTAGGGGAATGAGAAATAATAAGCCTGTGACACTGGGATAGTGTCACAGGGCTCAGTCCCTTGGCATCACTCAAGAAGTTTGGTGAACTGTAAGCAACGAAGATCACACTGGGGGAAAAGAAGCCAAGAAGAACTGATGGACATACTCCATGGGGATTCTAAAGGAGAGAAGTAGTTTGCTTTGGTGCTGTAGAGAGGTTTGGGACCCTAGGCTGGACAGGCTGCTTTGTACAGAATCAGAACAGGTTGGAAGAGACCTGTGAAGATCAAGTCCAACCCCCCTGCCAGAGCAGGGTTGCGCAGGATGACGTTCAGGTGGGTTTTGAATGACTCCAGAGGTGGAGACTCCACCGCCTCTCTGGGCAGCCTGTTCCAGTGCTCTGCCACCCTCAAAGCCAGGAAGTTCCTCCTCATGTTTAGATGGAACATCTTATGTTGAAGTTTGTGCCTATTGTGTCTTGTCCAGACTGGGCAGCAGTGACAAAAGACTGGCCCCATGCTCCCCAGCCTCTCAGTATTTACAAGCAACGATAAGAACGCCCTCGGTCTTCTCCTCTCTGGGCTAAAAAGCCTCATGTCCCTCAGCCTTTCTTGATGTGAGAGATGTTCTACTTCCCTAGTCATATTCGTAGCCCTTTGCTGCATCTTCTTAAGCAGTTCTCTGTCCTTCTTGAACTGGGGGGCCCAGAACTGGACACAGTTTTCCAGATGAGGCCTCACAAGGGCAGAGCAGAGGGACAGGAGAGGCTCCCTGAGCCTGCTTGCCACACTCTTGATTCACTCCAGAGTTCTGTTGGCCCTCTTGGCCATGCTCTCAGTGATATGCTCTGCCTAGAAGCTGGATGTGGCTGTCTGGTCTAGAAGATGTGTTTTATGGCTTCTCAGCAGCTAAAGCAACACTCAGCTTTCACTTGAGAGGCGAGAGCAAAGCAGCTCCTGACATGGGAGAGGTTTGTATGGGAGAACTGAGACTTATCTTCACATCAGTGATGGAGAAATGATGGAAAAGAGAGACAATGTCAGTTGTCCCTTCCAACCTTATGATTCTATCCTGTACTAGTGGGAGGTGTCCCTGCCTATGGCAGGGGGTTGGAGCTTTGAGGTCCCTTCCAACCTTACCATTCTATGATTTAGCAAGCTGGTAACAAAACCAGGAGAAAAGCCTGTGTTGTCCTGCATCCCAGTCAGGTGGAGCAGGGTCTTTAAATCTCATCTTACATATGACTTCTAAGGCAGCTGTGATGTCAAGGAAGAAGAGCAGAGCTCTGAGGAATCAACATTAATGATAAGTCAACATGATCCAACCCTATCCCAGGATTAGATTTGCTCTGGGACCTCTCCAGCTCTCTGCTTCTGGATTTGCAAACCTTTCTCATGCTGCTTCAAGAAAGAAGCCCAAAGGTTTTGCCACTCACACTCCTCCTGGAGCAGGCAATGAGTTAAATCACTTCCCATCGGTGAGCAGGACACAGAGAGAGCTTTTGCTACTGCATCTGCAGCTGCCAGGAGAACTCGGTGACAGCTTTATAAATCGCACCTGAGGCAATTAAAACTGCTGTGTTCAAAACGAGTCCTTATCTCCTCTTGTTTGCATTCGGCTGGTTTGTTTCTAAAGGTCAGGGGTGGAAGCAGAAGGAGCAGTCACAGGGTGATGTATGTTGCCTTTGGCACTGGGTGACTAATTTGCTGTTAGGGTAGAGGAACACCAAAGTGAATGGCAGATGTAGGAGGGGGGGGGCGGCGGGGGGGGGGGAATGTGTGAAGAAAAGAAGTGAGAAAAGTCATGAAGCAAGTACACATGTTAAAGTGAAAAGGAAAAAATAATAGAGATGCATCTGAGTAGCCTCCAAACACCAGGCAGCTGGTGAGGAAAAATGGGAAGCACAGAGGAAAAAGAAGGATCTCAGCCATCTCCTACCTTATTTTTTCAATAACTGATGGAGAATCACTTCCTTTTGTGTCCACGAGGGAAAAGTTCCTTTTACCTGGTTACTCTCAGATGCCATCTAGTCTGGAGGCCTTATCAGGGGTCACCCTCATAAAAATGCCATATTTACTCATGTAATCACTAAGCTTTCAGCCTGCAAAGCAGGTGGGAAGTGAGAGGGAAGCCATTACAGTTGTTAACGAAGCAACAAGAAAGTTCAGAGAATTTCTCTCAACATCTCTGCCATGCCTCAACAAAACTTCTGTCTGGGCAAGATAGAATCAGTCAGGGTTGGAAGGGACCACAAGGATTATCCAGTTCCTACCCCTTGCCATGGGCAGGGACACCCTACCCTAGATCAGGCTGCCCAGAGCCTCATCCAGCCTGGCCTTAAACACCTCCAGGGATGGGGCCTCAACCACCTCCCTGGGCAACCCATTCCAGGCTCTCACCACCCTCATGCTGAAGAANTGGCACCCTGAAGTCCCTCTCCTCAGGGCTGCTCTCCAGCCAGGCACTGCCCAGCCTGGATCACCACTTCTGGAAGAGCACTCAATGGTGCAAACCCCACTGACCCCTTTTGTCTTAGTGGTTAATAATTTAAGACTCTGAAAAATCAGGAGTTCAGCTGAACCCAAATATGCTAAACTTTAGCTCTGTGTTGCTGGATCTTCTTACATCACCTCTTGATAACCTACAGCATCTGCCTGAGCTTGGACAATGGCAACACAGGGCAAAATCTCAGCACCCAGGTCCCTCCTCAGTTGTCTGAAAGAGAAGAAATTATATTTGCAGTTCTTAGCAATGATTTGTTTTAAAAAGAGCTTTATTTCATTAAGGAAAAAAAAAAATCATATCTCTGGGAAAGATCAGTGAAATTGGAAATTGGAAGATGGTTCCTCCCTGAGTCTGAGGTCTCACCAAAACACATCAGAACAAAGGCTCCCCTCAACTGTAAACAGTGCCTAATACAGAATTATAGAATCATAGAATGGTTTGGGTTGGAAGAGACCTTCAAAGCTCATCTAGCCCAAACCCCTGCAGTCAGCAGGGACATCTGCAGTTAGAGCAGGTCACTCAGATCCTCAAACAACCTGACCTGGAAAGGCTCTAGGGATGGGGCAATTGCTATCTCTCTGGGCAGCCTATGCCAGAGTCTCAGTGTGAAAATCTGTCTTCTCTCTAGTCTAAATCTCCCTCTTTTAGTTTAAATCTACCACCCTTTGTCCTATCACAACAGACCCTTCAGTGCTGAGGTTCCTGACTGTACCCTTAAGTCCTTAAAGGCCACCAGAAGGTCCCCCTGGAGCCTTCTGTTCTCCAGGCTGAACAAGCCCAGTTCTCATCCTGTGCTCATGGCAGAGAGATTCCAGATTCTCAGACTATTTTTTTTTTTGAGATCTATGTCCTCTGTGACAAAAATACTTTTCCTCCTGGAAAAAAAAGGTGCTGGAGCACCTCTCCTATGGGAATAGGTTGAGAGAGTTGTGTCTGTTCAGCCTGGAGAAGAGAAGGCTTCAGGGAGACCTTATAGCAGCCTTCTAGTACCTGAAGTGGGATACAAGAATCATAGAATCATAGAATGGTCTGGGTTGGAAGGGACCTCTGAAAGTCATCTAGTCCAACCTCTCTGCAAGAAATCTAGAGAGGGACTTTTTATAAGGGATTTTAGTGACAGGATGAGGGGTAATAGCTTTGAGCTTGAGGAGGGTAAATTTAGACTGGATATTGTAAGAAATTCTTCACATGAAAGGTGGTGAGATGCTGAAATGAGTTGCCCAGAGAGGTTGTGGATGCCTCTTCCTGGGAGTGTTCAAGTGTAGGATGGACAAGGCCTTGAGAATCCTGGTTTAGTGGGAGATGTCCCTGCCCTTGGCAGGGAGGTTGGAACTAGATGCTCTTTAAGGTCCCTTCCAACCCAAACCATTTGATGATTCTTGAATGAAATAGGACAAATACTTTTCTTAAAGCTCCCTGGGCAGTCCTGGTGGTGAAGCAATGAAGTAAGCACAAACAGGACCATTTTAATATATGTTAAATTGGGCACCACAAACCTTAGTCACCTGAGAAAATTTAAGCCAATTCTTGCCCAGCTCAGGAACTCAAAACCACTTTGAAAACACGAAGGAATTAAACCACATGTCCTGTCTGAGGTAGGTGAAGTATTTTTATCCTCATTTTACGGGTGGGTAAACTCAGACAGCGAGAGGTTAAGTGATTTGTTCATTGTCACAGTTGGTTGGGGAATGGAAGAGGTGATGCAACAGACAGAAGCTGACCTAGGGGTGTGTGTGTGTGTTTTTTCACACTTGTTCAAGAGGATTTGGGGTTTTTTTTGTGTTTTGTTTTGTTTTTTTTCCCTTCCTCTAAAGTGTGTAACTCCATTTCACTGAGTGCTAAAGTCCATGCATTGTGCAGGAGGTGGGAACGGAGCCTGCGGATGCAAGAACCAAGATGAGGTCAAACAGGAGCACAAGGACAAGCTGGCACAATAGAAGCTGGATAAAAGGATTAAGGAGTCGGCTGGGTTGTAGGAACAGGAAACACTGTCTCTTTCTGAAGCTGTTGGAATCAGTTCAAAGTGCCCTGCATGAGATGTAAAAGCTCTGGGCTTTGAGGGGAGTGAGCAAGCCCAGCATACGTGTTTAGATGTGACCCAGCAGAGCTAGAAGCAGGATCTATCAGTAGTTTGGGCCAAAAAATCTACAACTAAAGAGCTGGAATTCAGTTCTTTGCTTCTTTTGATGCTTTCTTGGGTGACTTGAGCCAGCAACTGACAACAGGAATCATCTGCTTTCTGTTAGAAGTCTAAAATGGGCACAAATCAGCTGCCTACCCACGGGCAAAGGTCAACGGAGGTGCCAAGAAGCATCAGAGTTTGATATGGGTCTGGCAGATATGACACAAAGACTTAGAGGGAACTCAGCCCTCTGAAGAAGAAGCAACATTGACATTCCATGGCTTACCAAATGGTACTAGATGTCTCTCTAGGCACCTGAACCTCCCTTTTCACTGTCTGAAGATCACAAAGGCCAGCATTTCCATGTGAACTAGAACTTGTCCGTAGGTGTATGACCAATTGCTTTTGAGATGTCCTGGCTTCTAGCTACTGATCCACATGGCTGTGGGTCCCTTGTCAGTTCTGCCAGCTCCATGTCAATGTGCTGACAGTATTTTCCCCCCCTGCAGGCACCTCTATTTAGGCAACTGAGCTAATCAGTACAGCCAGTGTATCCCAAGTGGTGGTTCAGGTCACACCACACACCTATGACTGCTCAATATTGACTTTTGAGTGACTCTTCAACAGCTACATAGGGAACAAAAAGCTGGGCATGAGCTGGCAGCCTGCACTCACAACCCACAACCAGCCATGTCCTGGGCTGATCCCCAGTAACGTGGGAAGCAGATGGAGGGAGAGGGTTCTGTCTCTTTGCTCAGCTCTGCTGAGATCTCACCTGCAGTGCTGCTACAACCTCTGGAGTCCTCAGCACAACAGAGACAGGGACCTGTTGGAGCAGGGCCAGAGAAGGCCACAGCATTGATGGGATGAATGGAAACCTTCTGCTGTGAGGCCAAGCTGAGAGAGTTGGG
>WBNM01038893.1:22884-36929 GCA_013399055.1 Ramphastos sulfuratus
TGACTTTTGATGCACAGAAAATTTTTTTTAAGTTTGGGCCTTTTTTTTTTTTTTTTTTTTTAATTTACCCATCCTTTTCCTCTCTTTGGATTGAGATCATCCCATTAACTAAATACCTTTATGTCTTTCTTTTTCTTCTTCTATTTTTCCCTCCCTACTTGTTAAAGTTAGTAAGATGCTGTGGTCAGGACTGATTAATTTACTTGTATAGCCTGTAAAATCAAAGAACCACAGAATGGCTTGGGTAGAAAGGCATCTTAAAGATCATCTAGTTTCAAACCCCATACCATGGGCAGGGACACCTTCCACTAACTCAGGCTGCTCAAGGCCCTATCCAACCTGGGATGCCACAACCACCTTGGACAACCTGTTCCAGTGTCTCTTAAAGATCATCTAGTTCCAAACCCCATGCCATGGGCAGGGACACCTTCCACTAACTCAGGCTGCTCAAGGCCCTATCCAACCTGGGATGCCACAACCACCTTGGGCAACCTGTTCCAGTGTCTCACCTGGCTGTAAAGAATTTCTCCTTAATATCCAGTCTAAATCTCCTCTCTTCCAGCTCAAATCCATTGCCTCTCACCCTATCACTAAAAGCCTTTGTAAAAAGTCCCTCCCTAGCTTTCTTATAGGCCCCCTTCAGGTACTGGAGGCTTTAAAGGATACTGTCAAGTCAAATTTGACTTCAAATTAAGTTTTGGGCTGGGAATCAAGAGACATGAATTCTAATCCCAATGACCTGCTGTGTGACCTGCTTCACCTCTCTGTGTCTTGGCATGCCTCTAGGTAAAACAGAGATAGAACTCTTCTTTCTGCAATGACCTGTATCTCCCATGATGGTCTCATACTTTCAGGCACCACAAGACAGCTTTTCCCCCTTAAAGAAGAAGGACAGGGAAAGAAAGATTATTTAATAGTCAAGGAAACAAGTTGTGAAGTCACTATTAGTATTGCAGGGCCAGGAGTTTTCCCTCTTGCAACTTTGCTGACGCCAAATGGTGCTGAACATGGTCCAATGTGTCCACTCAGCTTCCTGAGGGACATCAGTGGTGAAATGCTGCCAGCTAGAAAATTCAACCTGAAAAAAGTCAGTCTCTGTGCTCCACCAGCCCAGACAAGCTTGCTCACATCCTTATCATTGCTAGTCCCAGCTCTGACCTCACACAATTTGGGAAGTCGCTGGTGAGGCTGTGGGAAGGATTCCAGCTACGTGAACCTCGCAGAATTTGACTTCTTTTTCTGCACCATCCTGCATCCTATCTTGTTCTCAAGAATTATTGCAGCAGGGACACATGATGAACATCATCTTTCATGAGTCTAGAGATGTCCCTGCTCACTGCAGGGGGATTGGACAAGATGGCCTTTGAGGGTCCTCCCAACCTGATGTGTTCTATGATTCTATGAAGGTTTCAAAGCAGCAGGTATCTTCTACAGCAACTCCTTTGCCTTCAAGCCTCTGTCAGATCAACTACTTCTCTGCTTCTCTTCCCATAAATATGATTTTTCTCCTGCTGTGTGAATCCCTCCATGTGCAATGAGACCAATTGTTGAAATAGAGGAGTATCTGTAAATGATGTGTAGAGCATGAAGCAGAAGAGAGACCACAGCCCTACCTGAGGTTGAAATCAATAGAATCACAGAATAGAATCAGAGAAAAAGAGAATTGTTTTGATTGGAAAAGATCTTTCAGATCATCAAGTTCAACAATTAGCCCAATGCTGCCAGGTCAGCACTAAGCCATGTTCCTCAGCACCACATGTCCATGGCTTTTCAATCCCTCCGGGGATGGGAACTCTGTCACTCCCTTGGACAGTCTGTTCCAGGGCTTGACAGCCCTTTGGGGAAAGAAATTGTTCCTCATGTCCAACCTAAACATCCCCTGGGGAAACTTGAGTCTGTTTCCTCTTATCCTATCACTTGATACTAACAGAAGAGGCCAACACCCATCTCACTCCAACCCCCTTTCAGGGAATTGTAGAGAGCCAGAAGGTCTTACCTCAGCCTTCTCCAGACTAAACAATCCCAACTCCCTCAACCACTTCTCAGAAGGCATATTTTGGGGTAGAACTGATGAATGTGATGATCAGGATGGAGGGAGGCCACATTCTGACAGACAATTTGTTTCAGTGCATTTCTTCACACTCCTTTTCGATGCAGCCCATGGCGATGTTTAACCCTCTACAACAGAATCATAGCATCATGGAATTGTTTTGCTTGGAAAGAACCACTAGGACCATCAAGTGCAATCATCAGCCTAAGCCCACCATGGCCTTTAAACCATGTCCCAAAGTCCTGCATCCACACATTTCTCCTGCCCACCCAAACCAGCTGTCAACTGCCCACCCAAAGGAGAAATCCGCACAGGTTTTGCACCTCATCTGTGATCTTGCTGAGCTCTGCTGCACCCCAACACTCTGAAAAGCCCTGACAGATGTGGCTTGGGGCCAGGGAATGGCTTGAGCAGTGGTGATTTTACAAGCCCTTCCTTGTTTGCCTTTTTTTTTCCTGCCCCCATCCTCGCTGGGGGGAAACAGGAGGGGACAGCCATAAATTTGTGATACATCATCGCTTGCGCTGGAGGCTGAAGGCAATATTCCCTCAGCGAGGCTTCATTACGAGGAAATTCATGCCTTAAACACCTTGCAGCCTGCGTTTTTGACAAGTCATCACATTTTTGTGTGCCCTGCTTTATTTTAAAGCCCCTCTAGTAATGACATTCCTGAATGGGGGCTGCTTTGCAGCTTGCAAAGGGGGAGCCTTTGTCATCTGAGCGCAAGTGGAGAAGGAAAAATGTGATGTAGAAAATGTATCACAATGCAGGGGAGCAACCTGCTGTGCAATTTGGTCTTCTTGGACACCCACATTGCTGATTCTTTTGTAGCAGGAGGGGGCCAGGACAGAAACAAACTCAGTGTTGTCAATGAGTATGGAAGTTATTGCACGTGAGCAGGACGTGTGTGAACACCTAGAACACAGAATCATAGAATGGTAAGGTTGGGAGGGACCTCAAAGATCATCCAGCTCCAACCCCCTGCCATAGGCAGGGACACCTCCCACTAGTACAGGTCACTCAAGGCCTCGTCCAACCTGGCCTTGAACACCTCCAGGGAGGGAGCAGCCACAACCTCCCTGGGCAACCTGTGCCAGTGTCTCATCACCCTCACTGGAAAGAACTTCCTCCTAACATCCAGTTTCAATCTCCCTTCTGCCAGTTTAAACCCATTGCCCCTTGTCCTGTCATTGCAAGACCTTATAAATAATCCCTCCCCAGCCTTCCTGCAGGCCCCCTTCAGATCCTGGAAGGCTAATCTAAGATCTCCTTGACGCCTTCTCTTCTCCCTCACAGAGTATTGCTTTAGCTAGGCAAGACCCTGTGGAGAAGTTGTCTGNGTTGAAGGTGGAGTTGGTATCTTCTCCTTAGTGTCAGGTCACAGGACAAGAGTGGTCTGAAATTGAGCTGGGGGAGGTGTAGGTTATATATTAGGAAATGATTCTTCACTAAAAGAGTGGTTAGGCATTGGAACAGGCTTTCCAGGGAGCTGATGGAGTCAGCATCACTAAAGATGTTAAAAAAATGTTTGGACATGGCACTATGGGATGTTGTTTGATGGCTATGGTAGTGTTAGATTGACAGTTGGACTCGAGGAGCTNTCACAGAGTATTGCTTTAGCTAGGCAAGACCCTGTGGAGAAGTTGTCTGCAAACTTCACAGCCCACTCTGAATTAGTATCTTGTTCATTGCAGCTATGCTTATAGGCATCAGAGGTGAATCCTTCCAGTCTTACACTACGCAGGATCATCTGGGACAGCTTTTCACGACTGCTGTGCTGGTTTTTGTGTTTGCTTTGGTTTGGTTTTNCTGATGGAGTCAGCATCACTAAAGATGTTAAAAAAATGTTTGGACATGGCACTATGGGATGTTGTTTGATGGCTATGGTAGTGTTAGATTGACAGTTGGACTCGAGGAGCTTGGAGGTTTTTCCCAGCCAGAACAATTCTATGATTCTAAGTCTTTATTTGCAAATTCTTCACTCTGAGGGTGATGGAACTCCATCTAAGGGTGATGGAACACTGGAGAAGATGCTCAGAGAGGTTGTGGAGTCTTCTCTGAAGACTCTCAAAAGTTGCCTGGACATCACAATCCTGGGCAACTTGTTCTGGGTGACCCTGCTTTAGTAGTGGGGCTGGGCTAGATGATCTCCAGAGGTCCTTTCCAACCCCACCACGCTGGGGCTCTGTGGTTCAGTGAAGTGTCTACCTCTCAGTAAATCTGTGGTATAGATTCTCTAATAGCTTTAACCAGGAGCAGAAAACTGACTCCATTGATTCTCCTCAGAATTAAACCAGTGCAAATCAGGGCAGAACAGGAGAACTTCTAAAAGAAGTAGTTTTCTTCAAGGAATGTAGACTGGGCAATGATTTCCAGGTTGGATGACTTAGGAGAACTACTCATGTGTAGACATCAGAACAGAAATATCTGTCTTTGTGGGCATCCTGGGGATCTTCACTGATCATTTGATTGAGAAGTGATTCTGATTTAGGTTTTGATTGAGAAGGGATTCTGATTTAGGTTTTATCTCTCCAAATAAAAATGAAAATAATACAAAACTGGGCTGAAAACCCCCTCACTGCAAGAAGGACACTGAGGTGCTGGAGTTGGTCCAGAGATCAGCAGCAAGGCTGGTGAAGGGTCTCAAGCACCAGACTTGTGAGGGGCAACTGAGGGAATTGGCATTGTTCAGCGTGGAGAAAAAAGAGAGGAGAGAGAAAATCTTTCCCCAAGGGAATGACTGCAGTGGTCAGGCTCTCCTCTGCAACACGTGGAAGAGGTCTTTGCTAGGAGGCTGGACTGGAGCAGAAGGCAGCAGAGACAGAGGTTAGATTAGATGGCTTGTCTAAGATTTGTAAGGAGGCACAGTAGACTGGAAGGCTGACTCCACCACATCTTCTGACTCCTCAAGTTGATACCCTACTTCCCTTTCAACCTTACATCACTTTTGCTTGAAGAACTGTTTGGGACTAAATATCTGAAGGCTGTTTGAAATGGCTTATCTTCCCTTTGAAGACATTTTGATGTTTGTTTTTCTTCTGCTCCATGCATTTCTTCATTTTCTGTCCCTTCTCTTTCCCTTCAGTCAAGAGGATGGAATAAATTAGCAAGCAGCATGTGAACCTCTGCTCTTGTTAGTTACACTTAAATACTACTAAGCCTATTAAGTTTATTCCTGGAACTGTCCTGTGCTACCACCCCCAAGAACTTTTTCTGTTCAGTAGATTTCATTCCCTTTGTTCTTAACTTAATTTACTTGCAGCCAAAGGCTCCGGCAACCGACCCATTAGCTTGCTGCTAATTAGCTGGCACTAACAGCCTCTCGTTATTCAGGAGGCTTGGAGAATGTTTGCTGGGAGTCACATGGTGGGACAACCTTTTAACAACAGCCATCCTGTCTAATTCTGCCTTCCCCCTGGCTCCTCATATGGGTATCCAAGCCGAGTCCACCAGCACTGCCAGAGGGGATTTTTATAACAGACGGAAGAGAAAGTATTTTGTGACACTCTTTTCCCCAGAGATTGTTCCTCCTCTGGTGTGTCCATGAAGAATCAGGGACAATGTGAGAAGTGACTGTAGCACCTGTCATTGCAGAAGGGAAGGAGATGCAATTCCCTCCCTCTTGCCTGTCCCTGCTGCAGCAGGAGGTCCATGACGGCCCCATGCTGAGCATAAACCTCACCTGTGATCTGCCACTGTCTGCTCTTCTCTGAGATCTTTGATTTGAGTTTTGACATCACAGTGCTGTTCTCTTCTACTCTGGAATGTTCAGGTGGATTGCTGGCAGACAGATGTCCCAGTGCTGGGGAGGGTAAAGGACCCCTGGCTGGCACAGTTCCCAGTAATCTCCTCCCAGTGCTGTATGGGAAGAGGAGTGGGGTCCAGGGTGCCAGCCCACCCTGTGATGTGACAGATGTCATCCTATTGCACAGTCCACAACATGAACCTTGGGGCTCAGGTTTCCAGGAACCACAGAGGTTAAGACACAAGCCAGCAGGTTGCAAAGAGCTGCAAACCTCCAAGCACCTGCCCCACTTGCCAGTAGATCAGGTGGTGTTTTTCCTGGCAAGCAGAGAGGTCTGTTGATCCAGGGAACCCAGTATCCCTCCTCACACCCTTCCCCAAACCCTAGAGATGCAACTTCTGGCAGTTGCTGGTCACCAGGTGCCCCCCTCTTCCCTTGATGGCAAAACAGGAAATGAGTCAGGCAGGGAAACACTCACATGAGGAATTACCCTCACAAGGGTTGTGAAGAAACTGCTCCAGAGCCATTTGTTATTCCTGGGAAAGGAGGATGATCTGGACACGATTCCCTGAGGTGACATAGCTGAGGGCTGCCAGCACAGGGTGGGGACAGGTGGAAAAAACAGTGTCTTCTGACATCTTGTTTACTCAGACCTTTTTGGCTTGTGGTGGTTCCTCTGGATCCATTTCTCAACCATCTGAAACGAATCTTGACTTCTCAGAGACCTGAAAGAGGCTTCCAGAGGTCCAGCTTTTGGATTAAAATGCTCTTGCCTTCTGTTTGAAGTGGAGTCACTGTCCCTGGAGGTGTTGAAGAAAAGCCTGGATGGGGCACTTAGTGCCATGGTCTGGTTGATTGGCTAGGGCTGGGTAATAGGTTGGAGTGGATGAGCTTGGAGATCTCTTCCAATCTGGTTGCTTCTGTGATTCTATGATTCTCAGAGACACCAGTTTCTCTCTGAGGAGGAACAACAGATAAATTTTTAAGGTCAACTCTTCAGTGCATGACACAGGAGGAGGCAGCACTTCTGGGCTCTAAGTGGCATCATACCAGTGTGCCCTTTGCACCATAATGTCCCTACTCACTGAAGAGGGGTTGGACTTGATGATCTTTAGAGATCCCTTCTAACCCAAACCATTCTATGATTCTATGACTTGGCTCTCCTTCCCACATCTCATTTGTCCAGCTCTGCTATTCACCTCTTGCAAGGCAAGCTGTATGCAGGAGAAGGGACAACATCTGCTCTAGCATCACCTTGGGCCTGCTGTGAAACTCAATTCACAATCAATTGATCTTGTAAATCCTACACCCTGGAACTGAGGAACTTCTGCAGCCTCCAAAAGGCGAGAAGAAGCAGGTGCTTTGTGCCTGAGCTGAGCCCTGAGCTATGGGTGTTCAGGATAGGCTTTTGCATTCCTCACCCATCATTTTCACTCCCAAAGGAGAGGTGTCATCCTCCTGCTCTGGGAAATGTCCAGCACTTGGAAGCAACACTCATGACAACAGGAAATGATCTTGAGTTGCTTATTTTGTCCAAAGAGTAAATTTTCTATCCTGCCTATCTCTGTGGACTCTGAAGCACAGTCAAGGTGTTCAGCTCCTTTGTAGCTACCTATATCGTAGCCAGCTGGCAGAACATATTCCAGTCTTGTACCCATATGTACTTCTCATTCCCAGATCCTGGAGGAGCTGACTTTCTGCCACCTAATCTAAGAAACTGTGAGAAAGATGTTGGTGCTTCACATTTCTCTTGGAAACCTTCTGTGATCTTCGTGGCCATGGTGACCCAAAGATTTAAACTGCCAGCTGCGTGTTTCAACTGATAAGCAACTGAAATGGATACAAAATCTGATGGGTTGCCAAATGTAAGCCATCAATTTCTGGCCAAAGTGACAAACACAGAGAGAAAAGCAAAGCTAGCAACATTCCCCAGCCAAGACATTGAATAAGAACAAACTTTTCTACATGCCTCAGCTTTTATGATGCGTGCGTTTTGTGTGTTCGTGTCTTTGCCAACACCAATGGACAGAGCTAGGCAACATTTCACTGATTTTTCAAAGCTGGATTTAAGTCATGTTTTGTTAAACTCCTGTATTAAGTTTTGACCTTTCCAAGAATATCTTGGATGTCAGCCTATGGCCATAATTTCAAGGTGACAGGAGGAAAAGAACCCAGGTCCTACTGTTTACAAACTGCTTCAACATAAGCTAGGAATGGTCTTAGTTAGATGGCTTCAAGAAAGGTTTGTGCCATACAGAATCACACAATGGTAGGTGTTGGAAGGCACCTTTGGAGATCATCTAGTCCAAACCACTGCTAAAAGAGGTTTTACCCAATGCAAGCTGGGCAGGATTACTTTGGAATCTCTCCAGGGAAGAAGACTCCACAACGTCTCCAAGCAGCCTGGTTCAGTGCTCTGCCACCCTCAAATTCATTCAAACTGTGTTTATTCCATGTACTAGAGGGTGACCTGGCCCACAAAACTAATGACCAATGAAAGAAAACATCATTTCAGTGGAAGTTCATTCTAGGTTCTGTGTGCTCCAAGGAAAGGTCCTGTCCTCAATGGGTTCGAGCACTTCACAAATCACAGAGCTACTCCTGCTGAGTAGGTTGTACCATGAGGTCAGATCTTGTTCTTGGATCCTACCAAAATGTTGTCTTCACATGGCCCAGATGCATCTGAAGAGCCAGGTCACTTAAGTAAGTGGAATGGTGTTGCCTGATGTGACTTGCAACCACAGGGCTCCTTGGTCTATGAGTGACTCCAGACACTGGAGTGCATTAGTGACAGCAACTTCCTGCATTGCCTTCTCTTGGAAAGGACTTCACATTTGGATTCTCGTTGAGTTAACAGGAAATGATGACTTGAGGGAAGACAGGAGGCAAGCTTGAGCTTTCTTTGGGAAATAATTTGTGCCAACACCATCTAAACACTTGTCCCAAAGCATGGAAAAGTGCCAAGAGAAAAGCAGCCTCACTGAACATGTGTAAAGAATCATAAAATCATAGAATGGTAAGGTTGGAAGGGACCTCAAAGGTCATTTATTTCCAACCCCCTGCCATAGGCAGGGACACCTCCCACTAGCACAGGTCACTCAAGGCCTCATCCAACCTGGCCTTGAACACCTCCAGGGAGGGAGCAGCCACAACCTCCCTGGGCAACCTGTGCCAGTGTCTCACCACCCTCACTGGAAAGAACTTCCTCCTAACATCCAGTCTCAATCTCCCCTCTGCCAGTTCAAACTCATTGCCCCTTGTCCTGTCATTACAAGACCTTGTCAATAGTCCCTCCACAGACTTCCTGTAGCCCCCTTCAGATACTGGAAGGCTACTCTAAGGTCTCCTGGCAGCCTTCTCTTCTCCAGGCTGCAGAGCCCCAACTCTCTCAGCCTGTCCTCATAGCAGAGCTGCTGCAGCCCTCTGAGCATCTTCATGACCTCCTCTGGACCTGCTCCAACACTTCCATGTCCTTCCTGTGCTGGGGGCTCCAGAACTGCACACAGTACTGTACACAGTGTAGGCTGGGGAAAGTAATTTCATTAGGTAAGAAGATAGCTGAGCTCCCCAGGAAGCTATCTCAAAAGCATTTCCTCCTATTGTTTAGTCCTTTGCTTTCAGTTCTTCCCCTCCTACCAAAGTATTTACCAGGAGCCATCCAAAGGCTGCAGGCATTTGTCATGGAAGTGGCACATAAAAGGCAGCATCCCACACTACATCCATTGCATGTCAACAGATCTTCAAATACCTTGTGTAAACAGCTTGTCTTGGTGGCTTCCAGGTCAATAAGGCATTTTTGTTGCTTTTTCAAGCATTTAGTATCTTGGAAATTTCCTTTTCCATGCCTCACGATGCCCCATAGCACTTTGGCATCTATTAGCACACGTGAAGGATGTTTTGGAGAAAGCATTTAATCAATCCTGACCTCTTCTCCTTCCTTTCTGGGGAAATAGGCTGTACATCTACTGCTCTTCACAGAATCAGAGAATCACAGAGTGATGAAGGTTGGAAGGGAACTCTGGAGATCATCTAGTCCAACCCCTCTGCTGTAACGGAGCCATTCATGTTGCTCAGGATCACAATGTCCAAGTGGGTTTGGAATCTCTCCAGAGAAGGAGATTCCACAACCTCTCTAGGCAGACTGAGACAGTGCTCCAGCACCCTCAAAGCACTTTCTTTTTGAAAGGAAATTTTTCCTAATGTCCAACCTAAACCCCCACCTGGCTCCAACCTCTTTTCAGGGAGTTGTAGATGGCCCAGAGCTCTCCCCTCAGCCTCCTTTTCTCCAGGCTGAACAATCCCAGGTCCCTCAGCTGCTCCTCACCAGACCTATTCTCTAGACCCTTCCCAATCTTTGCCTTTCTCTTGACACAGTCCAGCATCTCACTTTCTTTGCCATTCTTTTCACACTTTCCACATTTTTGGCCTGAAAAACAAGATAAGCAACATACCTCAAGTGTCATAAGAGTAAATTCAACAAATTATGTGCCTTTTAGTACATGAACTAGTGGATTTATGTGTTTGTTTTAACAGTAATTTTAACATCAATGTCCCAATATCTATTTTCAGCAGCTGAACATCAACTCATATGTATTTACATCACTTCCACGTTGACATCATCATTTTGGTCACTGTGGCCTAAAAACCCATCAAAATTCTTCTTCTGGTTCAGAAATTGCTTAGGAAGTTATACTTCTCACACAGTGCCAAAAAATCCTCAGTACCCCCATCTCAACACATGCCAGAGCAACAAATTAGCACATACACTGACTTTCTTGCCTCCTTACCTAATTAACAAAAACCAGATGCCATCTCCTGTGTCAAATGTAAATCGTTTCCCACGTCCCATTATGCCAATAAGAATCAATTCTGAGCCTCTGGCCTCCCAGGGGCCAAATTCCTTTCAAGTTCTACTAACAGAGTTGCCCAAAATCTTGAAGAGATTGAATGGAAAAAAAATAGTTTCTTGATAGTCTGGTCCTGAAGAAGATGGTGAGGTTGACTCTGATGTAGTGAACAAAGCCATGATGCTGCAATATCATTTTCTTTCTTATCAGCCAAGCAATTTTTTGGGCTGTACTTCAGTTTCTGGGTACAAAAAAAACAGAAAACAAAACGAAACACAACACAAGAAAACCAAAATCAAACAAATTGAAAAAGAAAATCCATCTCCCTTGGCCATGCTTCAGCACCTGACTCATTACATGAGCTCTTCTCTTAAAATTGGATTCCTATGAAGGTTTTTTATCCATTTGCTTTCAGAAGATGGCTTTAGGCTCTTTGTCCAGGCCCTTTTCCAATTGCTTGGTTTTCTGCCCAGATATGTTGTGCAGTCTGCTTCTCTGGAGACTGTCAAAACATACTTTGGACACGATCCTGGGCAGCCTACTCTGGGTAAGCCTACTTTTAGCAGGACAATTGGACTAGATGATCTCCACAGGTCCCTTTCCAAACCATATCATAGTGAGATTTTTTTTTTCTTATTTTTTTCTTCTTTTGATAGAGAGGAGCAAGATGTACTGTTTCTGTCTTGTTTTCTGCTCATGTTAATTTAAAGAATTACTTTACACATGAAAAAAAAAATTAAATCATAGAATGATTGAATTGTTTCAGTTGGAAAAGACCTCTAAGTTCATAGAGTCCAACCATCACCCTAACACCACCTTGGCCATTAGACCATGTTGTGCACACAATTCTTGAACACCTCCAGGGATGGTGACTCCACCACCTCCTTGGGCAGCCTGTTCCAATGCCTGAACACTCTTGCAGTAAAGAATTTTTCTCCTAATATCCAATCTAAACCTCCCCTGGTGCAACTTGAGGTCATCTCCTCTCATTCTATCACCTGGTACTAGGGAGAAGAGACCAACCTCCACCTCACTACAACCTCCTTTTAGGGAGCTGTAGAGAGCAATGAGGTCTCTCCTTAGCCTCCTTTTCTCCAGGTTGAACAACCCCAGGTCTCTCAGCTGCTCCTCACCAGACCTACTCTTTTAAACCACCATATGGAGAGTTGTTTTTCATTCCAACTTTTAGCTTAGTAAGGCCTCTAAAGATTATTTTTTTTTCCAGGTGAGGAAGAGGACAACAGGCAACTGCTGCCTGCTTCAAGCATCTGGGGCTTTTAGAGAACCCAGAACAAAACCTTTACTCAAGTCACACTTTCATTAGACACACCCAGAATGTCTACACTTGCTTCAAATCCCTCTATCCCAAACCTAATCATTTAGGACATCATCTGCCATGCCTTTAATAACTTGGACGTTAAATATCACTTTAGTTAAGCCTGATAGATGACCACACCTTCCATGTCTCCAAACATTTCCCTTACACAACCTCCATGTCAAATGTTAAATTAATCCTAGCTGTGTTTAGGAAGTAAGTTAGCAGGAGACAGAAGTTTCAGTGAAGTGGAAAAGCAATGAGTGTTTTCATGGCCTGGATGTATTTATGATTGTGGATATGCATTTTCAGTTAAAACACCTTTGGGATATATCAGTCTAAACAGGGGGGAAAAAAAAACCCAACAACCAAACCAAAAACCAAAATCAAACCAGTGTCAGGAGAGTCAGCAAAGAAAATGAAATGAAGGCAGGTCAGCAGTCTGGAAGACATTCCAAAGAATCCCAGTGAAGGATTGGAAAGAAACTCAAGAAGTCATCCACTTTAAGGTTGGATTAAGATTTTCTGATGTGGGAATTTCTATTTAGCCTTCTGTAACTGCCAATAATAAGTACCCTTCCATGCTGCCAATCAAGCCCAATTCTTCCTCTCTACCACTGAGATCTCACCTGAGTTTTCAGAGATGCCTTCTTAGCCTCTGACTTCTCCTGACCTTTTCTTTTCCATAGGATCATAGAATTGTTGAGATTGGAAGAGGCCTCTGAGATCATCAAGTCCAACCACTTTGTTAGAGCTCACAATCCCACCACTGCTGCCAAACCACTACCACTAGGCCAGGTCACTCAGCACCGCATCCCCACATCTTTTAAATACCTCCAGGGATAGTGACCCCACCACCTCCCTGGGCAGCCTGTTCCAATGTCCCATCACTCTTTCAGTAAAGAAATTTTTCCTAATATCCAACCTAAACCTCCCTTGGTGCAAGCTGAGGCCATTTCCTCTCATCCTATCATTAGTTACTTGGGAGAAGAGGCCAGCCCCCACAGCACTATAACCTCCTTTCAGGGAGCTATAGAGAGCAAAGAGGTCTCCCCCTCATTTCACTTGAGACTGTGCCAGAAATGTTAATCAGCTACAGACAACCTAATTAATTTTGGAGGTGGTATCTAATTATAGTTCCAGCCTCCCTTCATTAGACAGTGTCACTAACACTGCTGCTGGTTTGAACCAGTAGATCCACTGCAAACTGCAAGGTTAAGACAGAGATTTTGAGCCTTCTTCTCAGCTTGGATATGAGCTTTGAGTATGGAGAGAGGTATCTGTGCTTCTCTGCCAGAAAGACCACCTGGCCTGGGATAATATACAGAGGTATTTCCAGCTTCAGGAGCTAAACAGATGAAGACAATTAATTCAATTCAAAGTTTGACTTCTACAGATGAAGACAATTAATTCAGTCCAAAGTTTGACTTCTATCACCCTTTCAAGCTTTAATGTATCTCACTTAGCTCCCAAAAGGTCACAAACCTCATGTAGATGCTGTGTCCCCTCTCCCAAAATGCAGCAAATACTCTGGGGTCTCTCAGCTTCCAGCAGACTTTACATTTATAACTGGATCCCACGTAATACATCTTAAAATGCAAACTGAATTACACCCTGTCAAAAATATCAGTGTCTGTGTCTAATGTAGGTTTCTAGCTCCCAGCACACCTGATGGAGATGCAATCAGTTGGTGGAGCTGAGAGGATGATTTACCTTACCCTCCAGCAGACAGCCACCACTGTGTCTCTCCATAGGCTCCATTTCTGTACTGTCTGCTTTCCCAAAAATGCTTTCCCAAAGCACTCCTCACCTGTACTGTGCACAGGGTTATTTTTGCTCAGGTGTGGGACTCTGCACTCACCCATGTTGAATTTCATGAGGTTCCTCTCCACCCAGCTCTCCAGACTGTCCAGATCAAGCCAAACAGCCCAGCCCCATGGTGTGCTGGCTGAGAAGATTGTTTTCATTCTGATTATTTTGCTCTAGTTGTCAGAAGACACAATAACAAATGGGATGTTTCCACGGAGCAGTATCTTTGCTGTGGTCCAAATGTGTTCCTCCATGAAACAGACATGGGGCTGAAGTTTC
>WBNM01038893.1:41460-91360 GCA_013399055.1 Ramphastos sulfuratus
CTGAAAGAGTGGTCAGGCACTGGAACAAGCTCCCCAGGGAGGTGGTGAAGTCACCATCCCTGGAGGTGTTCAGGAAATGTGTGGACATGGTACTCTGGGATATGGTTTAATGGCCACGGTGGTCTTAGGTTAATAGTTGGACTCGATGATCTTAGAGTTCTTTTCAACTGAAATAAGTCTCTGATTCTGTAAATTTAAAGGCAAGTGGCAAGTTGAAATCCACCAAAACTAAGATGGTTTCTCCTAGCCAGATATAAATTTAAGAAGGACATTGAGGTACTTGAGCGTGTCCAGAGAAGGGCAACAAGGCTGGTGAGAGGCCTCGAGCACAAGCCCTATGAGGAGAGGCTGAGGGAGCTGGGATTGTTTAGCCTGGTGAAGAGGAGGCTCAGGGGAGACCTTATTGCTGTCTACAACTACCTGAAGGGTGGTTGTGGCCAGCAGGAGGTTGCTTTCTTCTCTCAGGCAACCAGCACCAGAACAAGAGGACACAGTCTCAAGCTGTGCCAGGGGAAGTTTAGGCTGGAGGTGAGGAGAAAGTTCTTCACTGAGAGAGTCATTCCCCACTGGAATGGGCTGCCCAGGGAGGTGGTGGAGTCACCGTCCCTGGAGGTGTTCAAGGCACGTTTGGACGTGGCACTTGGTGCCATGGTCTAGTCTTGAGGTCTGTGGTAGTGGGTTGGACTTGATGATCTTTGAGGTCTCTTCCAACCTTGCTATACTGTGATACTGTGAAATAGGGGTTGACTATGTGGATAGTGAGCTTGCAACTCCCTGACACTCTGTAGTTCAGATACTGAAAGTTTTCCTGAGTTCATGGGGAAGTGAAACAAACCACTGGAAGAGAAAAAACCATTAAAGGTACAAACTGCAGAGAAATCATGTCCAGCCTAGGAAGTCCCAAAGGCAGGAACCGTTATGGACTGTGAGAGTATGTGCGATGGAAACGTCGCCGCTGGCTCACTGCATTCTTGCACTCCTTTGGCATTTGCAGCGTAATGAAATAGGATATTGCGTTAGGTGGATGCTTGGTCTGACCTACTTGGCTGCTTTTATGTCCTAAACCCCCAAAAGGCTTTGAGTCTTGGAGCAAGATCTTCAGCTTGTCAGTTAATTTAGTCTAGCTCACCTGCAGCTCGCAGCACCCAGCAGGAGACAGGTCCATTTATAAGCTGACAAGTTTCAAATAGGAATTTTTTCACAGCTGTTAACTCAACTGGTAGGAGAGGCTCAGGTAGATGATTTCAGCCATGAATGGAGGCAATTTTTTTTTTTTTTTTTGTGAAGAACCTGCAGTTCCTCTGTCTGCATCTCTTTTCCTCTGGCAGCTCATCTCTAAAACAAGAGCTCCTCATTGCTGGGGTTGGGGTTGCTCAGCTTGAAGTACAGACCTTCAAGCAGTCTTTCAGTATTTGAAGGGGACTATAGGAGAGCTGAAGAGGGGCTTTTGACAAAGGTATGGCTTCAAACTGGGAGAAGTTGTACTTAGATTAAATATTCAGAAGAAATTCTTCCCCATGAGAGTGGTGAGGCACTGGAATAGGTTGTTCAGAGAAGCTGTGGAACAGAATCATAGAATGGTAAGGTTGGAAGGGACCTCAAGGATCATCCAGTTCCAACCCCCTGCCATAGGCAGGGACACCTCCCACTAGTACAGGTCACTCAAGGCCTCATCCAACCTGGCCTTGAAGACCTCCAGGGAAGAAGCAGGGAAGCTCCAACCCTGGAAGTGTTGAAAGCCAGGTTAGATGGGACCTTGAGCAAATAGGTCTAGTAAGAGGTATCCATACCCATGAGATGATCTTTAAGGTCCCTTCCAACCCAAACCATTCTAGGACTGTTTCCAACCCAGGATATTTGATTGGCAAATTACACACAGCCCTCTCTCAGGTACATCAGGGAATTTTATGTTCTCCCACATCCAGCCTTAGGGAAATAGCACATAACCCCCCACAACAGAGATTTGCCATCCAACATCTCACGTTCTTTCCAAGAGATGGACAATGAAATATTGAAGAAACTCAACACACAACATTGCTCCAAAAAAATCCTGCAAACATTGTCCACCAGAGGTTTCATGTATTCCTAGAGTAAGGACAGAACACACTGGGCACAGTCCCTTTTCCTTGTCTAAACCATGAAACTTAGAATCACAGGATCATAGGATCATGGTGGTTGGAAAAGGTTTTTAATATCTTTGAGTCCAGCCATTAAGTCCATAACTAAAACAGGGACTGGACAAATAATTTCTTTCTATTGTGTCTGCTGCAGGATGGGAAGGATTGTGCAGGCATCATAAATTAGCACAGAAAGACAAAGGCTGATTGTACCCTCTTGGGATGGAAATCCTATTCTCCTCATCATGGAGGCAGCAGCCAGTGATGAGCTTTCTTTCCAAAGACAAAGTAAAATGACCTACCCAAAGTGACATGATGAGAGTCCAGTAGTGGCACCTGGCTCTCCTGGAGAGGTTGGATTGTGTGGCTACACATCTTGTGAGTAAAAACTGAGTCTTGTCCCATTCCCCCCACTTTTCACAGAAGGCTGAGGGTTGGAAGAAACCTTGGAAGCCAATCTAGTCCAACCTCCATGCTAAGGTAGGATCACCCAGAGAGGATTGCCCAGGATCACAGTATCCAGATTGAAATCTCTCCAGAGAAGGACACTCCACAACTCTCTGGGCAGCCTGGGTCAGGGCACCAGCACCCTCACACCAAAGAAGTTTCTCCTTATGTTTAGGTGAAACCTTCTGCATTCCAGCTTGTACTGGGCACCATTGCTAGCAGAATTCTTATGCTCCTTTTCCTCACTCTGTCTCTTGTCTAACTTCCTTCCCTCCTCTGAGAAAAGGGTGAGCTTCATCTCAAAAGGAAGCATTTTAGGAGGTGGAAGTTGAAGGCAAGTGAGCCTGCTCACACATGCTTGACCAGAGAGCAGAGGCTTTCCTGGCCTTTCAGCAAGGTTTCTCCTGGCTTTCATTTCATGATTAGCATTGGCAGCTGCAGTGCTTTTGTTCTCCATAAATCAAGCAGAGCTGGACTGGCCACGTGTCCCCAGCCATCAGCCGGATGCAGTGAGCACCTCTGGGAGCACAACTCCTGACCTTCGGATGCCACTGATGCTATTCAGGGAGCAGAAGCAGTTAGAAGGGAGCTGAACTGGGAGAAACCCATTTTCTTAGTATTTCTTCTGCAGCCAAAAATAAACCAGTTCCTGTTGGATGGGGATCTAACCATACCAAACACATCTTGCTTATGATGTCTGGTTTGAGGCTTAGATGGAGACCACTCCAGGAGAGTGGAGTGCACCCTCCTACCTAGAGAGGCAAGCTGAGCTTCCCAGTGGTGTTAATCTCAGCTGGCAATGAATCTGTCAGTAGCAGGTAACTTACTGGGGGTGTAAAATACCACCAGGAGGGCTGAGAGGAACTGGGTGTCACCCCCTCTGGGTCTGATTTTCTTTTCTCCTTGCCTTCAGGGTATTTGTTTCTGGAGATGATGTGTTCATGTGTCTCAGCACACTAGGACATCTTGGTAATAAATGATGCCAGTGCAAGCATTGGCATGCAAAGCCTTTAATAAAGGGATTCTGCTAAGATCTCTGCAATGAGTAAGAGATACACTGAGCTCCCAGCACCTAGAAGAACATCCTCATGATGTGAGCTGGATGTGATGTTCTCCATCTCTAACCTCTTTTTGCCAGGTCCAGCTGTTAAGCAGCTGCCTCATTGTTTCCTGGAACTGGCCTTTTATTTGAAGTGGTCAGAGGGGACATTCTCCTTTTCTTCTAAATATTCTAGGGATGAAAGCTGATGCTTAGGGTCCATAATCATAAATAATAAAATATGATTTGCAATACAATTGTGATATTGTGACTATTTTTGTATGAGAAAAGGAGGAGAGAGACAAATCCCCCAAACCAGACTTTCCATCTGGTAGTTTGTAAGAGACGAGAAAGCACAATCTCAGATTTCAGAGCTGGAGGCCAGGGCCGAGGCACGATGATGTTTGTCCAGCAGAAGGAGCTCTAGACCATCGGAAGGGCATCTGCTGCTCCAGCATCACTGAATGAGCTGTTCCATCAGATGCTGGCATAGGATCATAGAATCATTTTGATTGGAAGAGACTTTTCAGATCATCAGGTCCAACCATTAACCTAGGTCACCACTGAACCTTGCTTTCTGCTCCCCATCCAAAGCAGGAGCAGCTTTTAGATCCATTGGCTGCTTTCTATCAAAAGGGTTTGTGTACCTATAGAAAGTGTAAGTCAGTTGCTCAGGGGCTTAGGTCATCAGGTGTGGATAGAAAAAGAGAAGGTTGTGTGAAAATCAAAGATACTTTTCAGTCTATTCTGACTGTAAAAAAAAAATACTGTGGTTCTTTAGTGATGGTATTGGAGCAAAATCATGGAATCAAGAAATGGTTTGGTTTGGAAGGGATCTTAAAGACCACAGAATCACAGCATTAACAAGATTGGAAAAGACCTCTAAGATTATCGAGTCCAACCTATCACCTAACCCTTCGAATTAACTAAACCATGGCACTAAGTGCCTCATCCAGTCTCCTCTTAAACACCTCCAGGGATGGTGGCTCCACCACCTCCCCAGGCAGCCCATTCCAATGCCAATCACTCTGCCAAGAACTTCTTCCTATCATCCAGCCTAAATCTGCCCTGGAGCAGTTTGAGACTGTGTCCTCTTGTTCTGTCACTGCTTGCCTGAGAGAAGAGCCCAACCCCACCTGGCTACGACCTCCTTTCAGGTAGCTGCAGACAGCAATGAGGTCTGCCCTGAGCCTCCTCTTCTGCAGGCTGCACACCCCCAGCTCCCTCAGCCTCTCCTCACAGGGCTGTGCTCCAGGCCCCTCACCAGCCTGGGTGCCCTTCTCATTTGTTACAACTTCCCTGCCATGGGCAGGAAAACCTTCCTCTAGTCCAGGTTGCTCAAAGTCCCATTCAGCTTGGTCTGCAACACTTCCAGGGATAGAGCACCTACAATCTCTTTGAGCAACCTCCTCTAGTGTCTCACCACCTTTCTTCCTATTCACTTGAATAATGGGAGTAAAAGAGCCAGGATTTGTTCCTGCTACAACCCTGTTCTAGCATCCTTTAAACAAATATTTTGACTTGGTGCAGAGTTGAGTTGCAAATCTGCCTTTACAAGGGCTCAGTTGCTCCAGCTTTACTTTTATGATGCTGAAGGCATAAACCAACCCAAACCATGTTCCTCTAGACTGGTCCTTCCCATGCTGTAAGAATTAAAATCCCCCAAGGAGCACATACTTCATCTGTAATGTATGCCAGAGAGAAATTTCAGGAGCCCCTTGTGACTTGAACTTGATTCAATTAAATTCATTGGGTACCTTTGCCCCTAGGAGACAGCAAGTTGTTTATTTGCAGCTTGATGTGGTAGTAAAGACAGGAGATCACTTCATCTCTCCCTAAAATGTGCCCACATGTATGGTGGTTTTCATACCTGCTAGCAGTGTTCTAAACCCTCTGACTTGTGAATGGAAGAAGTCTGGTGGCTAGATGGACATTGGAAAAAATGGTGTAGCTGACTGTCAAACTCTGAGGGGAAAAGTGGTGCAATTAGAAAAACTGGAGCAAAGCCTCTGAGGAAACTTTGCTCCAAGCCTGCCCTTCAGCACCCAAAGGAGGTAAACCTAACCCAACCAGTAGGGCACTACATAAAGTGCCCCAATCACAAAACCATAGGCTCATTTAGGCTGGAAAAAGGCCTTTAAGATTATAATGAACAATCCTCACCCCAGCACTGCCAGGTCACCACTAAACCATGTCCCTCAACATCACATCTCCATGGCTTTGAAAGCCCTCCAGGGATGTCAGGAAGAAATGTTTTACAGTGAGGATGGTGAGACACTGGAACAGGTTGTCCAGGGATGTTGTGAATGTCTTCATCCTGCAAGCATTCAAGGCCAGGTTTGACAAAGCCTTGAGCAACCTGGTCTAGTGGAAAGTGCCCCTTCCCATGGCTGAGGGGTTGGAACTAGATGATCTTCAGAGGTCTCTTTCAACCCAAACCATTCTATGACTCTATTAAAAAACTGCTTTAAAACATAAGGGATGCTCAGCCTAGAAAGAGGAGAAGAACATGGGCAAGGTGGATGGTTTCCAAGAAAACATCCTCAACTTACTTTAAATTCCAATTAAAATGTGAGATGAGGGAGAGGGGAGAGAAGGAAGGTATAAAAAACAATAAACATAGAGGAATGTTGCTGGTATCTGTTTTCCAGCTTGGTATTGACCAGGGGTTAAAAAAAAAAAACAAAAGCCAAAAGCCACCTTTTTATTAATAAGAAAAATGTGATGGAAATTTCATATGTTGTCTCAGCTCCTAAACACTTCTGGGCCACATCTGGCACCACGAGCTCCTTGCAGCCTGTTTATGTTCACAATGAGAACATTTTTTCCAGCCCTGTCAACAATTATTGTTTCTCCTGTGAGGAGGTCAGAGGTTGTCCCTCACTTTGGTCATTAAAAAAAACCCTTGGCTTTGAAGTGCCTCTTTGGCCATCGTTTGTTGGTGAGTGTCTGAGCTGCAGGACAGAATGAGGACAGACATGGAAGGGACCTGGACCTTCATTTGCTTCTTTCCTAGCAGCAGATGTGAAGAGGTGGTTGTGTGGGAAAAGGGTGCTGCTGTGATGGGGTTGAGCCAAGGATTCCTTGATGGTGAGGGGAAGGCTGGAGGCATATCTCACCTCGAGGGTCCAAGGTGGCTGTTGGCCCTCCTGGCAGTGCAGAGGGTGCAGCAGAAATGAGTCAGTTCCTTTGATTCTGTGAGTTTGGCTCCACTTTGTGCCTCCCTTTGATGTCAGGCTTTGTTGGCAGTGAGGAGGTGTTCTAATGGGCTCTCTTCTAACTTGTACAGCTTCCCATAGGAGACCAGAAGATGAGGCAGGACAAGGCAGAGAACAAAACCCAACCACAATCCCAAGGCCTGAGGTCCAAGCTGCAGGAGCTGCAGGAGATAACAGGTGCTCCAGATGGTGCACTCTCAGAAACTGAAGGGAAATCAGCCACGTTCCTTCTCTAGACAATAAAAATCAGCTTCAGGGCAGAGCCAGACTCTGTTCAAGCTCCTTTTGACTTTGTAAGGTCAGTTAGCAGCTCCAGGAACTGGTCATGCCCCTGATTTGACTTGCCAGTGCTGGTGAGGTCCCTGCAGCCCTGTGCAAGATGGGATTTTGGATACTTGAGCACTGTGTGGCTGTTCAGGTGGGTTTGGAACCTCTCCAGAGATGGAGAATCCAGAATCAGCCTGGGCAGCCTGCTTGTTTCATAGAATCATAGAATGGTAAGGTTGGCAGGGCCCTCAAAGATCATCCAGTTCCACCCCCCTGCCATAGGCAGGGACACCTCCCACTAGAACAGGTCACTCAAGGCCTCATTCAACCTGGCCTTGAACACCTCCAGGGAGGGAGCAGCCACAACCTCCCTGGGTAACCTGTGCCAGTGCCTCACCACCCTCACTGCAAACAACTTCCTCCTAATATCCAGAAAACTTAGACTCTCCTTTTCAAAAAGTGTTTGATTTTTGCTCATGGTTTGGCAGAGTTTGCATTAGTGACTATTTTACTCCATTTCTAATGACTTTGACATTTGAAACCTGTTTGCAAAACCAGGACAAGTAAAGGAGGGGACATCTTGAGTGAGTTAGGATGGGAAGTGATGTTTCAGAGTTCCTGCTTTCTCCTGTGACATGAATATGACCTCGAATACTGGGTTCAGTTTTGGGCTCACCACTCCAAGGAGGAGTGCTGAAGCATGTTGTGAGAAGGGTAAGAAAGCTGGTGAAGGATCTAGAGCACATGTTTTGTGAGGAGCAGCTGAAGGAACTGGGATTGTTCAGCCTGGAAAAGAGGAGGCTGAGGGGAGACCTTCTGGCTCTCTACAACTCCCTGACAGGAGGCTGGAGCCAGGTGGGGATTGGTCTCTTGTCCAAAGGAACAAGCAACAGAACAAGAGGAAATGACCTCAAGTTACCCCAGGGGAAGTTTAAGGTTGAACATGAGGAACAATTTCTTCCCTTTGAAAGCTGTTGAGCCCCAGGCCAGGATGCTCAGGGTAGTGATGGAGTCCCCATCCTTGCAGGGGCTGTGTGCTGAGAGACATGATTTAGTGGTGACCTGGCAGTGCTGGGTTCATGGTTGGACTTGATCTGAAAGGTCTTTTCCATCATAAACAATTCTCTGATTTTGTGATGCTATGATTCTATTCCATGAAGAGCAAGAATGCTATGAAATTAGAAGAAACATTAAGGAAGAAAAGGTTGAACAAGATGATTCAGGGTTGGTTAGTCAGGGAAAGTAGCACAGGAAGGAGCTTAGCAGTTCCTTACACCCTTACACCCCTGAGTGCTGATGGATGTGAGCTACTCACCTCCCTTGCTCTGGCCTGGTGCATTCCTGAGTTCACCCAAATGCTACAGCCAGATTGTGTCCATCCATCAGTCATGCAGCCAAGAGGCAAGGCCAGGTGTGTTTCAGCAGGGCTGCCAGGACTTGTGCTGAAGACTTTGCATGCACAGGCAGAAGTTACTGTTGGAGTGAGGGTGGAGTTCGTCTACCTGAGAGCATATATCTGGGTGGTGCAGCCTCCACTGGAGTTAGTCACACAAGCTCCTCTTGCCAGTTGATGGGAATGCAGTGAAAGCTGCCTGGGGCTGGTTCATTACCCTCTGGGCAAGTGCTTAAACAAGGTGAGAATACATGACTTGAAAGTGCCTCTTTCTCTTCACTGACAATAAAAAGGTGTCTGGGATGAAAGGAAATCCCAGAATGAAAAGGGATCCCTGAGCTCAAAATCCACCTCAACCTCCCTGTTTTTAGCTTCTCTTTCCAATAACCAGATGAAAACCATTTGCCATTGACTGTTGGTAGAGTCCTACTCTGGTATCTTGGTTGATAAAGAGAGATAACCTTGTTCAGATCCTCCTAACAGCTCCAGATCCAGCCTCTTTAATAAGAAACCATCGTGATACAGATGTGAGCAACCAGAGACTATTGTACATCCACATTCTGCCAATCTTAGCCACACAAAGATACTCTGATTGCTAGAAGAGGACTGGATGACCCTTATCAAGGTTGTAGCTGGCACCAAGAGGAGTGTATGAGGGCAAAACCCATCAGTTAGAAAGGAAAAGGACTCAAGTTCCTCAACAGTGGCCAAGAGATGAGTAGGGAAAGTTAATCTGACTGTCAACTACTCCAAGCCAGGAAAACAAATGAAGCTTGGCAGGAGTGCCCTGCTTCTTGTAGGACACAGCTCTGCACCCAGAGCTTTAGGACTTCACAGCAAGGGAAGCCTTTGCCCAGAGGCCAAAGCTTTGTCTGTNCATCCTGTGAACAGGATGTCAGTGATGACTTTCTATTTTATACAGAACAGCCAGAGAAGGAAAAGTTGATCAGTGATATCTCCATCCTGTTCCCACCTCCAAGCAGCCAAGTGGCTTTGGTATCTCTTTACCTTCCTATATTTAGACTAGGTAGGAGCACGGATGTTGTCCATCTGAGAAATGAGATTCTGATGATGCCACTCTGTGTTTGCTTACCTCTCTGTTGATCTACCTGCTCACCTACTCTGTCCCACTGTGATTAGTGATTTTCCATGGCTTCATTCTTAACTGCCTCATTGGCTATGTCTATCCTGCTAATGAGACAGGAACAAGCAGCAAAGTTTGACCATGAGACCAGGAGGCACAGACTGGCCATGAGCCTTCTCTGGTTAACATTTTGCTTGTGAACTTAAATCCTTCTTGTTCTGCAAGTGCTTTATTTGTTCAAAGTGTCTGATACTGGAGGCTGGACTAGATGACCCTTGAAGGTCCCTTCCAACCCAAAGCTTTCTATGATGCTGTGATATATTACTTCACTGAATTCCAACATCATAGGAAAAAAAAAAACTGAACAGCCTTCTTTGCCTTCTTTGGGGTGTGACAAGAGGACAGAGGAGGGTGATTGAGGATGCAAAGTTTTCTGGACTAGCACTGTTGGATATAGTCTTCCTCATTTTGGTCCCTGGGATTTGCTGTCTTGGAATTCATAAACAGATAAGATTTTATTTGTTTATTTATTTGTTTTTAATGAGGGAAAACTGAGAATTTCACAGGCATTGTAAACTTCTTCTGCCACTTTAGTTGTGGTTGAACTCACACATGAGGTCACACAAGGAAAAAAAAGAAAAACACACATAGAATCAGAGAATCATAGCATTGTTTTGGTTAGAAGGGACCTCAAAGATCATAAATTCCAACCATCAACCTAACACCACCATGGCCATTAAGCCATGTCCCAGATGCCATGCCTACATGTTTTAAGTGCACAGAACTTAGGGAAGAGGCTCAGCAAGCCTTAGTGAGTGTTAGCTTTTATAGAATGGAATCATAGAATCTTTAAGGTTGGCAAAGACCTCTAAACTGATCAAGTGAAATCATCAACCCACCACTAAACCATGCCACTCAATTTCATGCCTGCACATTTTTTTAAACACCTCCAGGCATGGTGACTCCAGCCTGTTCCAATGCTTGACCACTCTTTCAGTTCTGGCCTGTGGCTGGACTTTCTCTACAAGAGGACCATGGACCAAAATAATACTTGGTGGGTGATCTTGTCTTCTAACTCTTTCATTAGCATAGCCATAGCCACCAGGACCTTAATTTTCAGAAGATGGGAACACAGTATGGCATTAAAAAATGGTTCCACTGGAAGCTTCTTTTATGTTTCAAACAGAGGAGGCCAAGCCCCTGGCCAAACCTGCCCTTACCCATCAGTGTTAGAAGCAAAACTACCTCAAAGAACCTTTTGTTTTCCAACACAAAATCCTTCTTACTCCTCAGTGACAGGCAAATAAAAAGTTTTTTCACTTAGTTTTGAAGACTCTGAACCTTGTCACTTCTTGAATTTAAGTGTTTAAAGCATCTCCAGGCACTTTTCTCCTCTCTGTGCTCTTCTGATCTCTCTCAATGCTCTGGGAGCAAATGGTCTCAAGTAACTCTAGAGTCTTTGCAGCTTGCTTTGCTCCCAGCTTGAGCAGCAGCCAGGACAGCTGGTTCCTAACCTCTGTCCCTCAAGCAGCTGTTTACTTCTGCACAGTTCAAGCTGATTCACAGCTAGAGGGGTAAAGAGGAGCTTGTTTATCACCTTCAGCTACAATATCAACTCACCCCTTCTCTGTGGGACTGAACATGATCCTTGGTGGTTATGTGAGGAGCACAATCATACATGCCCTTCTAAACAGTCTCTCCCCAACCTTTCTGTATGTCTCCTTCATGTACTGAAGTGCAGCTATAAGATCATTAAGTCCAACCATTAATCCAGCACTATAAGGACACCACTAAATCATGTGCCTCAACACCACATCTGCACATCTTTGAAAGCCCTCCAGGCATGGAGATTTCACCACTGCCTTGGGTAGCCTGGTCCAGGGTTTATCAGTCCTTTCAGGGGAGAGTTTTTTACTGATGCCCAATTTAAACCTCCCCTGGTGCAACCTGAGGCTATTCACTCTTGTTCTATCACTTGCAGCTTGGGAGAAGAGGCCAACGTCCTTCTTCCTTCAGAAGCTGAGCATCTGCAATTGTTTCAAGCCACTTCTATCCTAGATAGAGATATGAAGGAAGGAAGGGAAAAAAGAGGATGGGTCAGAAGTGGATGGATCCCTTTAAGAATTAGCTTTGTCCTTAACCATCTCCTTCACTGAAAATCAGACAGGTGGGAAATCAGGAGACAGAGAAGAAATGAATGGAATTTGCTTTCATTGGATTGCACATCATACACCACTCTAATTAGCAGAGATAGGAATTAAAGTCATCCTTTGATAAGATCATGTCATTGGGCTCTGATGGAGTTTTCTGCCTTATCTGGCATGTAATCTTATCCAGTTTGATTTTAGCAGGAGATCAGGCATTAAGAAAGATAATGAGATTGTGCAGTCTAGACTAAACAAGCCAGAGACCACGGGCAGATGCAAGGTGGGGGGAGGACAGATCTGCAAACTCAATATTCCTCACATCAAAGTCCTGACAATCCAGGCCACACACTTCATTTCAAGTCCTGGAGATGCAGGATTTCTCTCTCTTGTGTAATGATTTACTCTGCCAAGGTCCTTTTCATGGAATCATAGAAATGTTTTGCTTGGAAAAGACCTCTACTCTCACTGAGTCCAACATAAGACTACCATAACCATCAAACCATGTCACAAAGTGCCATGTCCACACATTTTTTGAACACCTTCAGGGATGGTGACTTTGGTAACTCATCTTGTTCCACAAAGTTCAGCCACAGCATCTCTCTCTGCTGCTTTTCCTTTCTAGGCTGAATAAGCCAAGCTCCCACAAGTTGTGTTTGGTAAGAGAAGCTCTCCAGAAACAGGACAGCAGCAGTTACCCTTTCCAGCCAGCTCCTGCCATAACTCAGCTTTACTGAATGTGAGCTGGTCCATTCTGTAAGCCCTCTGTAGTCCCAATGTGATTCCAGACCTACACAAGTACCAAACACAGGGCTGCTCAGTGGTTTTGGTGGGAAATCACTTTCCTGACAGCCACAGGGATCCCGAAGACTAATTCTTCTTCCTGAGACAAGACATTAGTGACAGGAATTTCTGCCAGCAGCTGGCCTTATTCCATCTCTGTCTCTATCATCTCTCTCTCTCTATCTCTTTATCTCTCTATCATCTCTATCTTTATCTCTCTCTCTCTCTATCTCTATCATCTCTCTCTATCTCTTCCTATCTCTCTTTCTCTCTCTATCTCTTCCTATCTCTCTTTCTCTCTCTCTCTCTATCTCTATATCTCTATTCCTATCTCTATCTCTATCTCTATCTCTCTCCCTATCTCTCTCTCTATCTCTATCTCTATCTCTATCTCTCTATATCTCTATCTCTCTCCCTAACTCTATATCTCTATCTCTAACTCTCCCTATTTCTCTCCCTCTCTCCCTCTCTCTCTATCTCTATATCTCTATATCTCTATCTCTGTCTCTATCTCTATCTCTATCTCTATCTCTATCTCTATATCTCTATCTCTCTCCCTAACTCTGTATCTCTATCTCTATCTCTAACTCTCCCTATCTCTCTCCCTCTCTCCCTCTCTCTCTATCTCTATATCTCTATATCTCTATCTCTGTCTCTATCTCTATCTCTATCCCTATCTCTCTCTATCTCTATCCCTATCCCTATCTCTCTCTCTCTCCCATCTCTATCCCTATCTCTATCTCTATAATATCTAGCTCTGTCATCTGTATCTCTGTATCTACCTCTATCATATCTATCTATCTATCTATCTATCTATCTATCTATCTATCTATATCTATCTACCTCTATCACTGTCATCTCTATCTCTATTATCTGTATCTCTATATCTATATCTATCTCTATCATATCTATCTATCCATATGTTTATCTATCTCTATATCTGCCTCTATCACTGTCATCTCTATCTCTGTATCTATCATCTCTATCCCTATCTCAATAATCTCTATATGTATCTCTCTCTCTCTCTCTCTAATCTATACCTATATATAAATGTTTGGAGAGGAGTCCACCTGCGAGGCTACTTTCTGGCACTGCCCCAAACAACCTTGTGATGACTTCTCTTCTGCCCAAGAAAGGAAGCTGGAAGTGAGAAGGTGAGGGGCAGGAAGAGATTTTAGGTGGTTGTTCAGAATAGACACCAGAGTTAGTAACTAGGTAGGACACCCACATATCTCAGCCCTATTCCTGATTGCACAGCAGAAACAGAAAGACCAAAGAAGTGATCTGTTATGCAGACACTGTCAGTGAGATAAAGTCTTCTGTTCAGGAGCAAAACTCATCTGTCCAGATTCTCACACCTTCATTCAGCTCATAGCAGATCTTTAGCTTTAAGAAGGGGGGGGGGGGGAACCCCACTTTTTTTCCCCCTTAACACTGAAGATTGCTTTCCTTCGGGTGATATCTTCAGTCCAAGAAAGGAAGGATAAGACCAAGCTTTGAGCTAGACCTCCCAAGAGTACTGAATGAAGGATAAGACATTAGTCCAAGCTTTGATTTAGACCTCCCATAGGCCTTGGCCATACATTTCCTATCTGACCTTAAACAAGTCTTTTAATCTCCACACACTAATTTTTCACAGTAGAACATTACTCTAAAATGATTTTCCTCTCCTCCCCTTCCTTGTTGTGTCTAATTTAGTTGGGGTGGGTGAAAAATATCCATCCCGGGCAAGCCAAAATATTTCACTAATTCCAGCTGCACTGCCAAATTATCATTTGCTCAGGAAGTTCTGAACCAACAGTTTGGAGGTTTGAAGGAATATTTTCAACACACATCTGTCAAGGTTGATTTAATTCCAGTAGATGTTCCCTCTATCAGAAAGACTGGCTGCCATCTCCTCAGAACACTGCTGAGCCTCTCCAAACCAAATGGATATTTTGGAAGTGGTTGAAATATTTCCATGAGCTGACATATGGTGAAAGTTTGCCTTAGTTCAAAGCTATTGTATAGTTTTGACATTTTCTTCTGTTTTATTGTACAAATAATTGCACAGATAAAAACCTCCATGAATTTAAAGAGAGAAAAACAAGAATTACTAAGATACCAGCTGAGACATCCGTTTTCTTCAATAGGTATTGCTCCCTCCCTGGAGGTGTTCAAGGCCAGGTTGGACAAGGCTTTGAGTGACCTGTTCTAGTGGGAGGTGTCCCTGCCTATGGCAGGGGGTTGGAACTAGATGAGCTTTGAGGTCCCTTCCAACCTTACCATTCTATGATTCTATGAATTAAAAAAAATAAATAAAATCTTCTGGGGTTTAATCTGAATTTTGTTGCTTTAACTTTTGCTCCTGCTAGCATCAAATGTATTTGTAGCCGCCAATATCTTTTCTCCCAGTTTATGAAGTTCATGACAAAGTAAAAGGCTTCTCACCTGCCACCTGGCTCTGCTGGAGATGAGCCAGTTGTGGCTACAGTGTAATGCAAGGAAATTCAGGATCCATCAGCTGGCTGTTGGTACATGGTGGGCACAGACATTCTGAGCTGAGGACATGGATTCATCTCAAGCATTTCTGTTTGCTGGTAGGGCTGCAGGATTTGAGGATAGACCTCAGATATTTTAGGTGACAAAGTCAGTGAATCACAGAATCCAACCGTGATAGGGATTGGAAAGGACCTCTGGAGATCATCCAGTCCAACCCCCCTGCTGAAGCAGGGGCACCCACAGCAGCTTGCCCAGGATCACAGTGTCCAGGCTGGTTTAGAGCCTCTTCAGAAAAGGAGATTTCACAATCTCTCTGAGCAGCCTGGGACAGGGCTCCAGCACCCTCACACCAAAGAAGTTTCTCCTCATACTCAGATAGAACCTCCTGGGTTTCAGTTTGTGCCTCATGCCTTTGTCCTGATGCTACTCACCAACGAAAACAAATCTCACCCCCATAATGTGTTGCTCTTCTAATGAGAAAAAAAAAAAAAATTGTCCTCAAATCCTACTTAGTTTCCTATGTCAGAGATCCCAGCATCTATTTTCTTTGATGAGACACTTGCTGATGTAAATCACCACTCTGAAATCAACTTCTGTTGCCAGTACCTAATCTTGACTAGGTCTTGCTATCTCTTTTATTTCAATTTAAAACTTAGTTCAATTTAAAATATTTATTGTGGCTTTAACTCAGATCTTTAACTCAGATCTTTATGTCATACAAAGCACAGAGAAATAGTTACCTTTTTTTTCCAGGCTGTTTTGCTTGCAGATAATAAAGATATAAGATAAAATATAAAAATTATATGAGATAATATCACAGAATATTAAAGGTTGGAAGGGACCTCCAGAGCTCATCCAGTCCAAACCCCTGCCAAAACCAGGATCACCTAAAGCAATCCTCACAGGCATGCATCCAGGCAGATTTTGAATGTCTGCAGAGAAAGAGATAATACAAAAGAAAATATAGAAATATAATATAGAAATATAATGTAATGCAGTTTAATCTAATATAATGAAATAGAATATAAAATAGCATAGAAAAAAAGCCAAGAGTTTTAATTAAGCTATTAATATCACTCCTCCTGTCACTGCTATTAGTTGGTTATTTATTCATTTATTTCTCATGCAGATCACTTTTGAAAGAAGGGCTTCAGTTCTGCTGTCAAGAGGGTGACAAGATGAGAAGAGCACCTCATGGAAAATCTCTTCACAACTCAAGCAAAACTCATCTGTCAGGGTTTCAGAAGTGCAGAGCTGCCCTGAATTTCATGCAATAATATTTGTGCTTCTTGTCCAGGCAGGTGGGAAGCAATATATCTTTGGGGATAAGCTTGCCTTCAGCTATCATCACATAGAGCATTAGTTGCCTTAAATCATGTATAATTTGGCAGAAGCTATTGATGTGTGTCAGCAAGCAATTCATTCTGCTTCAGCGTTGCCTGACGAGGAGAGATGCTTTCCTTGAGCAAAAAAAACTCTGCTTTATGAGGGATGGAGGTTACCAACCCCTCAGAGCTGGAAAATTAAGCAGACAAACTCCTATCTCTAGAATCATAGCTCATAGAATGGTTTGGGTTGGAAGGCGCCTTAAAGATCATCTACTTTCAACCTCTCTGCTATGGGCAGGGACACCTCCCACCAGACCAGGTTGGCCAAGGCACTAATTGCTCCTCAAGGTCCCCAGTTGCTCCTTTGAAGAGATTTTCTCCTGCAGGCCAGTTGAAATTTGACTTATTTCCTAATTTAATCCAATTTGAAATGGTTAGCCTGAAGGAGGGGTTGCAAAATGGTTAGCCTGAAGGAGGTGTTGCAGTAATCAGTGCAGATTGTGAACCCCATGACAGTGGCTGGGGATATGAGATTGTTCAGCCTGGAGAAGAGAAGGCTGAAGGAGACTTTCTGACTCCAACTCCCTGAAAAGAGGTTGGATTGAGGTGGGTTTGGGCTTCTGCTCCCTAGTATCAAGTGATAGAATGTGAAGAAACAATCTCAAGTTGCACCAGGGGAGGTTTAGGCTGTTTGGAAAAAATTCTTTGCTGCAGGAGTGGTCAGGCACTGGAACAGGCTGCCCAGGGAGGTGGTGGAGTCACCATCCCTGAAGGTCTTCAGAAAATGTGTAGATATGGCACTTTGAGACACTCTTTAATAGCCATGGTGGTGTTGGACTCTGTGACCTTGGTTTTCAGAGCAAAATGATTCCCTGATTCTCTAAGAGAGGCTCTCACTTGGTCAGGTCTGGCCACAAAATAATACAACACCCAAAACATTCTGTAAAATATCAACATTATGCCTCACAGTGCAGCAGGAATACAACAAGGTGGACATTGTTGGGCTGTAGAAGGTATGGCAAAGGCAACAGCAATTGTAGAATTAGGTATGTTAACCTAACTCATAAATTATATAGAGCATTACAGACATTGATAGGAAATATGCATGAACAAATCCTCTATTTTACATGCCCAGCTTCTTATGAGAAACCTTCCCACTTCTAAGTTGTGTAGGGTTTAATTTGTTGTGAAGGGATACATAGATCTCAGAAGAGATGTGCTCATGCAGCTCAGCATGCAACCTCTGGCAGTAGATTTGGCTTTCAAGCCATTTGTTCACTGAAGAGAACTGAGGTATTTATTTTTCCTTTCCTTATAGAATCACAGAATGCATTGGGTTTGAAGGGACCTTCAAAGGTCATCTTGACCAACCCCCCCTGCACTCAGCAGGGACATCTTTAACCAGGTCAGGTTTCACAGGGCCCCATCAAGTTTGGCCTTGACCAGGGATGGGGCTTTCACCACATCTCTGAGCAACCTGTTCCAGTATTTCATTACCCTCATTGTGAAGAACTTCCTCCTAAGGTCCAACCTAAACCTTCCCTGCTCCAGGCTAAAACCACTGCCCCTCATCCTTTCTCCACAGGCCCTTCTAAATGGTCCCTCTTCAGCCTTTCTGCAGGTCCTCTTCAGATATTGGAATACCCCACAAGGTCTCACCAGAGCCTTTCCTTTCCCAGGTTTAACAACCCCAAACTCTCTCAGCCTGTCCTTACAGGAGAGTTGCTCCATTCCTCTGATCATCTTTGTGGCCTCCTCTGGACCCACTCCAAAAGGTGCATGTCCTTCTTGTTCTGAGGACTCCAGAGCTGGACACAGTACTCAAGAGGAGGTCTGACCAGAGCAGAGTGGCAGAATCATCTCTCTGGACCTTCTAGCCACCATAATGTCCTGTCAATAGCAGCTGAGGTTTGAGCCTGCTCTCCATCTCTGAGAATGAGGACTCCAGAAGAAGTTCAGATTGCCTTGCCTTAATCTGACTCTTTAATATGGAGAAAATTCCCCACTTCTAGCTGAGCAGAAGCTCCCAGTTGAACAAACCTCTCCAACCTCTGGATCTGCACAGAGGGAAATGACAAAATGTTCCAATGTTTCTAAAATGTCAACTTAAAAAAAAAACAACACCCAAAAAACGCCTCTCACATGTATGCAAGCCCAAATAGAAAACAGATGAACTGCAGCAGCCTTGCAGATATAAACCTGAGGCTTGGAGCTGTCTTCACATCTCTCACTACCACTTTTATGGTGCTGCTTTCACTGGAGCACACCTGAGACCTGCTGGCAAGACACTTCTTTTGAGTGTGGGTGACTCCCCAGTTGAAAACAAGCCATGAAAAAGCCTGCTGTGTCTGAGGAAAAAAAGGTAAACACCAAAAGAGACACTCCCTGGAGTCCATTGAGATCCTGCCAACTTTATTCTGCTTTGGCTCAGATTCCCCCAAGGAAGGTCTTACCAATTATCTTTAGGAGCAAGAGCACACCAAAAACATCTCCTGTAGTTTGGGGTTGCACTGTTCTTCAATCTTCCCACACCACAGCAGGAAGAACAGACAAAGCACAGACAAATCCAAGTGTTCTACTAACAGGGAATCAGCCTTCTACTAACAGGGAATCCTTGCTGCTATTTATTAATGTCTCTTCTTATCCATCCTCACTTTATTTTCTTTCCATTTCTTTCCTTTGCCATTACACATTTCCTCATGGATCAAAGGCAAAACTCATCTTTGGAAGGAGAGTGGAAAGGAACTTGAGTTCAGGTCAACATGTCTGGTGCATTCATCTGTAAGGATGGACCATTTGGTAACATTTTTCAATAAATATTGCCCTGGATCAAAATTGAAGGTCCTGATATAAGACCTGCCCTGTCTCCATAATTTCTCGAGTCACGGAATTGTTGTATTTCAATTCCAGTGATGGATGTAAAGGAGTAAGCAGCAACATTAAAACAAACAAGCAAACACCCCCCCCACACACACTAAAACAACAACCATAACAACCACAAAAAAACCCTACCACCCAAAACATAAAGAAAAAAAGAAATAGTGGAAAGAAATGAAACACCAATAGGATCTGAGATACCTGAACAGAGGTGGGATGCCAAAATACTTCTTGGAAGCAAATTGAGAAGCTCCTACATGTCCATGTGCCCACATCTTTAAGTCCCAAACCTTCCTGAACACACATCATGCATCAAACCTCCAAGACTTGGTCACCAATAAACCTCTCAGACACCCTACAAAGAGCCAGAAAGCCTGTGAGTGCTAATGCTGGAGCCTCTTTGAGGCAGCTCTGCTTGATGGGGCTCTGAGCAACCTGATCTAGTTGCAGATGTCCCTGCTGACTGCAGAGAAGTTAGAGTAGGTGCTCAGAGGGCTGCAGCAGCTCTGCTATAAGNCGGAGCACAGAATCACTCAAGATCACATTGGGTGATTCTGTGCTCCACTGCCTCCCTGGAGGTGTTCAAGGCCAGGTTGGATGAGGCCTTGAGTGACCTGTTCTGGTGGGAGGTGTCCCTGCCTATGGCAGAGGATTGGAACTAGATGAGCTTTGAGGTCCCTTCCAACCTTACCATTCTATGATCCTCTGATTCTATCTTTGAAGGTCCATTCCAACCCAATGCATTTTATGATGACTGCATGATTTTTCAATCTGTGGTCTCCCAAAGCAATGTGAGTGCAAGCTCTTGCTCATCTTCCACCACTGCCTTTAGAAACTCATTATCAAAGAGGAACATTGAGATGAGGAGCCTGTCAAGACTCCAAAAGGTTTGTCTTTGCAGGGAAGTTATCCTGAGTTCTGATAAACAAGGCTCACAAGTACCACAAGAACTTTAAAAAGCAACAAACAAATGCATATTAAAATATATGGTATCAGTCATCCTGTAATCCCTTTGTGATGCATGAAGAAAAAGTGTAGGTTAAATTTCTGCTTTAAGTTTTCTGCTTTTGTTTTCCCCCTTTTAGCTCCACATTTCCTCTTTACCATGAGTCCTTCATTATATCCACTATAAGGAGGTTGGATGAGGCACTTAGTGCTGTGGTTTAGTTAATTAGAAGGGTTAGGTGATCTGGTTAGGTTGGACTGGATGATCTCAGAGGTCTTTTCCAACCTGGTTAATTCTGGGATTCTGTGATATTAACCAGAAGATGATAATTTTTTATCACTTCAATCCTCCTTTCCTTTAGTTACATTTTTCTCCTTCCCCACAATTCTTTCTCACTACAATCACATCACAGCTCCCCTTTTCTGGCCTCTGCTTTCTCTGACAAAACACTTCCTGGGATTTCTAGAGATATTTTTCACTGCCTTCTAGTAACTGAAGCTCTCCTGAAATGCTGAGGGCCATTCCCCTCTCAGGTGCATGGCATGTTGCCATGGATTTCGGGAAACCAGCTACTGAGCTCCCATGTGCTTTCAGATAACACGCTGGAAAAGCTGGAATGGTGAAAGCTGGAGAGCTGTGCAGCTCATGCTATGTGTCACCTGCCCAGATAGCACAAGGAAAACAAATGACAAAATCACCCATGGGGCTCCAGCTCCATCTGAGCTCTCCTTAATGCTGCCTCATTAATTCTCTTCATTCAGATATTGAATTATTCATAATACACTGCTAGTGCCTTCCTCCCAAAGTTTCCTTCATCCAGATTTTCCAATCCTTTTAGGTTTCCCACCAGCTGCTGGGTTAGCAAAGCTAATGACTCACCTTTGTATCTCCATTCTTCATCAT
Organism: Ramphastos sulfuratus; assembly: GCA_013399055.1. Taxonomy (NCBI): domain Eukaryota; kingdom Metazoa; phylum Chordata; class Aves; order Piciformes; family Ramphastidae; genus Ramphastos; species Ramphastos sulfuratus. The sequence continues at coordinate 62,488 of WBNM01038893.1, forward strand.
TTCCTCCTCTCCATCACATCTCATGCACTACTCTTACATTTGTGTTGAATGCACAAAGACTGCGGTTAGAGAATCACAGACTCACAGCAAGGTATAGCTGGAAGGGACATCTGAGGGTCATCTGGTCCACTTGGTAAACTACCTCTCAGTGTCACTGATGGGAACAGGATGACAGACTACAAGGATTTGGTCCAACTCAGAATGGTCACTCTTACTTTTCATGGTGCAAGCTGGATGTCTTTTTCTGCCCCTTTGCTCTGCTCTCCTCAGACCCCATCTGGAGTCCTGTGTGCAGTTCTGGAGCCCCCAGCACAGGAAGGACATTGAAGTGTTGGAGTAGGTCCAGAGGAGGCCACGAAGATGCTCAGAGGGCTGCAGCAGTTCTCCTATGAGGGCAGGCTGAGAGCGTTGGGGCTCTGCAGCCTGGAGAAGAGAAGGCTTCCAGGAGACCTTAGAGTAGCCTTCCAGTATCTGAAAGGGGCTACAGGAAGGCTGGGGAGGGACTATTGACAAGGTCTTGCAATGACAGGACAAGGGGCAATGGGTTTCAACTGGCAGAGGGGAGATTTAGACTGGATGTTAGGAGGAAGTTGTTTGCAGTGAGGGTGGTGAGACACTGGCACAGGTTGCCCAGGGAGGTTGTGGCTGCTCCCTCCCTGGAGGTGTTCAAGGTCAGGTTGGATGAGTCCTTGAGTGACCTGTACTAGTGGGAGGTGTCCCTGCCTATGGCAGGGGGTTGGAACTAGATGATCCTTGAGGTCCCTTCCAACCTTACCATTCTATGATTCTATGATTCTCAACTTTTAGCACATACTCTATCTTAATTTTAGCTTTCTCTCTTGATTTCTCCTGAATATTTATCTTTAATAGCTCATATTTTTCAACACCACAGGTAAATAAGCTTCTTACTCATGCCTGCTTACACAGAAGTATCAGCAGCATGACAGGAACCATTGAATCATAGAATGGTGGGGGCTGGAAGGGACCTTGGGAGATCATTGAGTCAAATTCCCCTTCTGAAGCACCCAGAGTCACACAGGGCAGGTCACACAGTGAAGCATATATATGAGTCTTTAGAGTATCTAGAGGAGACTCCACAGCCTCTCAGGGAAGCCTGTTGCATGGTTCCATCACACTTACAGTAAAGAAGTTAATTGTCATGTTGAGGTGGAGCTTCCTGGGTTCTGGTTTGTGTCCATTTCCCCTTGCCCTATCACAAGACACTATTGAGAAGAGATCAGCTATGTCTTCTTGGCATTCACCCTTCAGATATTGTAAGCATTGATCAGATCCCCTCTTAGGCTGCTCTTCTCCAGGCTAAACAGCCCCAGGTCTCTCAGCCTTTCCTCACCAGACAAATCTTCCAATTCCTTAACCATCCTGATAGCACTCTTGGGCACCCTTCAGTATTTCCCTGTCTCTCTTGAACTGGGGACCCCAGAAATGAACATTTTACTCCAGATGTAGCCACACCAGGGCAGAGTAGAGGGGAAGGAGAACCTCCCTTGACCTACTGGCCACACTCTTCTTAATGTACCCATCATGCTAATCTTTCATCTAGGCTTTATACCTGCAAAAGATCCAGTGACCTGCACACAAGCTCTTCTCTCCATTGTCCTTCTGGGACTAAGTGGGCATCATTCACATGGAGTTTCTACTGGACATAGTGCCTACATATCTGCCACAACACATATGACAACTTCTATATTCATCAGTCTGTTGCCAGTGAGAATCAGCTCAGAGTCATGGCAGGACCTTAACTCAGAGTCTGACTGGGACCCATTTAAACATCCAGAATGGGATAAGTCATCAGTTTATTATAAAGAACCCCTATATTCCTCTTGTCTCCTGATACATCTCAAACTCTTTATCACTCTTTGGCAGCAGTATGGAAAAATAAAAGTTGATTTTATAGAGGGATTTTGTGGCCTTATAAAATGAAATAAGAATGTTACAGAATTCATTGCATCTGGGCTGCTGGATGTCTTATGGCTGCCATCTGTTCTTCTGACACTGTTGACTTGTTTTGGGGTTTTGGTTGTTTTTATTTTTGTTTGTTTGTTTGTTTTTTTTGGCCTGGTAGACCACTGCACAAAAGAAACTGGAGACTTTAATGCCCCTGTGACTATACTTAGTGAAATAAATAAGTAAAGATAAACAAGACTGAGTTTCATCTCTGATGCTCATCATATTCAGAGTTAGAGTGGAATAAGCAGGTAATACTGGGAAGAAAAGGAAGAATGCTCAGCAATATCACAGAATCTCAGCATGGTGAGGGTTGGAAGGGATCTCTGGAGATCAGTCCAACCCCCCTGCTAAAGCAGAGTTACCTGCAGCAGCTCGCCCAGGATCACAATGGCCAAGTGTGTTTGGAATCTCTCCAGAGAAGGAGACTCCACAGCCTTTCTGGGTAGCCTGGGACAGGGCTGCATTCTCTCACACACACAAAAAAAGCTTCTCCTCATTTTTCTTAGTTTCTGGGTCTATTTTTTCTTACTTTCTGGGTGTGTTTTGGTCATTGCACTCCAACTTCTCATCCAAAAGTGAATGAGAGGGAATGTGGGGAGGGGAATCAGAATTATTTTGGTTAGAAAAGACATTTAAGATCATCTAGCTCAACTTTAAGGGGTAATGAGTTCTGTAACATAAAGAAGTGGAAAACCTCTCATAACTTGCATATGGAACACTTGAGACTCCCCTAATTCAGGTGGAGATTCTTCTTAGGATCATTAGTGGGTACAAATTCTCTTTGGAAGCATTGGTGGAACACTCCTGTGTTTCCATACCAGGTATGATCCCAATCACCAAAGCAGAAGGTTTTGTTCTGAAGGATGAACAGGTCAAACTTTTAGTACTGTTACATATTCTTGTTCCTGTTGTTGCTCCAAACATTGCACAAAGTTGAATGTTGGCTCTGTTGTTGCAATAGTCTTGGGATTCTTCTTTATGACCTGCCTCTTTATTTCACTCATGATCAAATTCCTTATCCTTTTGGATTGTTTCTCCTCCAGTACTTGAACTTATTCTTTCCTCTAAGTTCTTTTTCTGTTGTTGTTGCTTTCTTCTTCTGGTTGTCTTTCTCTCTGTCCTGGTGATCATCCAGTGGAAAGGCCCTTCATGTTAAAAATACTCCTGCCTACAGTTCTTGTGTTTTACAAGACTTCTGGAGAAAGAAGTGAGTGCCACAGAAAATAATTTATTCACTTAGAGCCTAATCTACTCAGTCTATGAAAGGAGATTGACAGCTGACCTGGTTTTAACACCTAGGCACTATTAGAGGCATCCAGTATTGGCCAACAATGCATTCTACAGTGCAGTGGGAAAAAAAAAAAAAGACAAAATCAAAACCATTTGTACAAGCTGAAGCCAGACAAGTTCAAACAAGAAACAAACTACACAAGGTGAGCTTGCCAACAGAGCAAACCCCTGAAAGAAGAGAGGAATTTTCCAACATCTCTCATTTGACTCAATGTGTAGGTTAAGGCTCATGGAGATGTCAGTCTGCATGTGACCTGTATCTATATGTGGGTCCAGATTCCCACTACAATGGATGAAGAATTTGTCACAATTCAGTTGTTTATACATAGCTATCTCATGTCATTCTAGGTGCTGTGAGATGTTCTGCCTGCTCTCCAGATGTCTGTTTGAGAAAGGCATTCACAGGCTGAACCTTGTGTGTCAGAGCTGCCAGCTCTGGTGGGTGTCTGTGATACTCAGAGCTTCCTCATCCAACATTCCAAGAACACTAGACCAGGCTGTCCAGAGAGGTTGTGGGGACTCCTTCTCTAAAGACATTCAAAAGCAGCCTTGATATATTCCTGTGTGATTTACTCTAGGTGATCCTGCTCTAGCAGAGATATTGAACTAGATGATCTTCAGACGTCTCATCTAACCCTCACCATTCTGTAATTAGTCCATTAGGTAGTAATTTGAGTCCAAAAGTCATAGTTTTGGCCTAATCATTCTCCTTCAGGTGAGAGGAGATGCTTTCTGACCTGAACTAGTTACATTGTTTAGGGACTTTGACTTGTTTACAGCTTCTCCCATCTGAGATGCTCTAAAATAACCCTCCTGGCTACCAGGTACATCTTCACCAGGTCGTGAGTCTCCTGTGAGTTACACATTTGTAAATGCCTTGGCTATGTTAGGTTCCCTCAAAGCTGAGCCATAGGAACTTTCATTTAAACAGAAGAAGGATTTTTTTTTTTTTCACTGTGGGGGTGACAGAACACTGGAACAGACTGCTCAGGGAGGTTGTGGAGTCTCCCTCTCTGGAGATATTCAAAACCCACCTGGATGCGTTCCTGTGTGATCTGGTCTAGGGGATCCTGCTCTGGCAGGGGAGTTGGACTGGATGAACTTCTAAGGTCCCTTCCAGCCCCTGACATGCTGTGATTCTGTAAAACGGGATAGGGCATCTGTATTTAGACAATAAATCACATCTGTAGCCCATGCAGGGGATTGAGCCTGGAGAACTGTTCACCTCACCTACACGTGGCTCACTCCCCTCTGAAGTAGCATCTGGGAAGCAGGCAAGATACCTCACATGGACTGAAATAAAACTAGACACCTCTGTTTATTTTCCTTCAGTTACAGGAAGCTGTGGGATGGGAACAGTGGCTTTTAATGAAGGGAATGCTGAAAAACCTCCCCTGATTGAAATGCATGCAGGCTTCTTATTAAGGTTTTGCAGGAAAGGACTCAAAACCAAAAGAATAAAGATCAAGAATCAAAAAATTCCAAGTGAGAAAATAAGTTCCTGGAATGTGGGGAAGCTGTTGCAGTTTACACCTATAGGTGGTCTTAATTTCATCTCCCTTAGGTGGCATTAGATCATTTTATCTCTCTCAGGTCATCAGGTTTCAACTGGTCACCCTTTAAGAAGCCCAAAGAGTTTTGTTGGACTAAAGGATTTCAGTCCTCCAACAAAGCCACATTACAAGGCAGGGACAGGAAAGTTCAGGTTGCTACAGGAAACTGGTAGGTGAATTATGCACAGCTATGCCAACAGGTAAAATATGACTTTATATTCCTCTGATGTACCAGAGGAAGACAAAATCAGTCTGACAAAGGGGAAAATAATTTCCAGTCCAAGATAAATAGATGGTTCTGAGCACCAGTGCATGTGATGCCAAAGCTGTGTCTGCTTCCAGCCTCGTGAGGTTTGATGTTTCACTGAAAGGAAGTAAAGGAAATCATAGAATCATAGAATGGTAAGGTTGGAAGGGACCTCAAAGATCATCTAGTTCCAACCACCTGCCATAGGCAGGGACACCTCCCACTAGTACAGGTCACTCAAGGCCTTGTCCAACAAACTAGATGAGTTGTTCTAGGGCAGAACAACCTACATGAGTTGTTCTAGGGGAGAACAGACTCAATGAGTAGTTCTAGGGGAGAACAGACTCAATGAGTTGTTCTAGGGGAGAACAGACTCAATGAGTTGAGTTGTTCTAGGAGAGAACAGACTTAAAGATCTGCATTTATCCCACTAAGCTACCACCAGGAGAAGCAAATCTCTTCAACTGTTGGAGGAGCCCAAGGACAGTAGTGCCAAAAGGTAAGTGGAGCAGATCTCTCCATATCTTTTAGAGACAGATGGGAGAAACTTCTGTTCTGATCCAAAAGTGAGCTGTGGTTTCCATGACTCTGAGCTGAAGTTAACAACCCTTGGTGAGAAGGACTTGGCTTTATGTAAACTTGTGCTATTTATTGGGGAACTGGCCCCTTTTTCAGTGTGACCTTCAGGTAGAAAAAAACCTCATGACTTCCTGCAAAAGGTGATGGCATAATGCCCCAAACTCATGTTCTCCCCACAGGCTGAGGATAAAAGAGGTGGATTTCATCTCATCCAACTAACCACCTCAAACTTAAGGCATCTCCTCTGAGCAAATCATCAAGACTCCTACAATCAATGGTCAGCAATGGATACTTCCAGGTTATGAGTCATCCTGTCCTGGCAGAGGTGTGCAAAAGAGTTGGAATGAGATGCCTCTGTCTCACTTCATTGACTCCTAAGGAAACCTAGATGACTGCTTTGGACCACAGGCACACATTTCTGGTGGTTAAAGTTACACAGGATAAATCCAGCTCTCGCTTCAAAGCTTTCACTAAATTTGTCTTTCTTTTCATCACATTAGAGAACCAATTAGGAACTTCTCCATGAAATGTGGCTTAGAAAGCACATAACTGTTATCCAACTCTATCTCCTGACAAGAGACAAACAAGCCAGGAATGAAGTAGAGAACCTCTGTAGCTCTGAGGGTGCTTGGAGACGTATCGAGCTGCAAAGATTGTTGGTTTGTTTTGCTTTATGTTTGTGCTTGGTTTTGTTTTCTGAAGAATTGTGTCATGTCATTGGGGTGCTGGTTGGCAGCTATATTAAGATCACAGAATCACAGAACCTTAGAGGCTAGAAGGGACCTCCAGAGATCATTGAGTCCAAACCTTCTGCCAAGGCAGGATCACCCAGGGTACTTCACTCAGGAATGTATCCGGGTGGGTTTTAAAAGTCTGCAGAGGAGACTCCAAAAGTTCTCTGGGTAGCCTGTTCCAGCACTCCATCACCCTCACTGTAAAGAAATTTCTCTTCATGTTGAGGTAAAACCTGTGTTCCAGATGAGCCAGCAGTGTGCTCAGGTGGCCAAGATGAAGGCCAACAGCATCCTGGACTGGATCAGGAAGAGTGTGGCCAGCAGGAGCAGGGAAGTGATCATGCCCTTGTATTTGACAGTGTTGAGGCCACATCTTGAATCTTGTGTTCAGTTTTGGGCCCCTTGCTACAGGAAAGACATGGAGGTGCTGTGCTGGAGTGGGTCCAGAGAAGGGCAACAAAGCACAAGTCTTGTGAAGGGCAGCTGAGGGAACTGGGATTGTTCAGCCTGGAGAAGAGGGAGCTGAGGGGAGACCTCTCTGCTCTCTACAATTCCCTGAAAGGGGCTTGGAGACAGGTGGAGGTTGGTCTCCTCTCCCAAGTGAGACAGAAGAAGAAATGACCCCAGCCTGTGCCAGGGGAGGTTTTGGTTGGCCATTGGGGAAAATGTACTCCCTGAAAAAGTGACCAAGCATTAGAATGAGCTACCTAGGGCAGTGGTGGCATCACTGTCCCTGGAAGTGTTCAAAAACCATGTAGATGTGGTATTTAGGAACATGGCTTAGTGGTGACCATACCTGTGCTGGGTTGATCAGTGGAGTCAATCATCTCAGAGGCCATTTCCAATCTGAATGATTCCATGATTCTGTTCTATGACTCTGTCATGTTTGAGTTTCTTCCGAGGGTACCAATCACAGTGAATCTAAAGTGGCCCAGAGATGAGGGCAGAGCTTGAGGATTGTATTTAATGAGTACATTGTGAAAAACTTAGGTCAGGCATAAGATTATACACCTTAAAGAAGGGAAAACACCCACCCCCAAAAAAAACCAACCCTTTCTTTACATTACCCACAACTCACTGCAAAAGACATTTGCATATGATGCCACCTCCATGCAATTTCTCCCTCTACCCACTAGATGGGAGCAAACATTAATGGATGTGATGGTGCCAGCCCTGCACAGGGTATGTAACGTCTGGAAGCCAACGTGTGTGGTCCTGTGTCTTTGACTTACCTTTTTTTGGCACCGTTTAACGAGGGAAATGCAAAACATTGAGCAAATCAATTTTCGGAGATCATAAAAGGTGTGGATTGGTGAAGAACCAAGGGATCACCTCATAGAGAAATCTGCAGGATCAGATCTCTACAGACTCAAATCAGAGAACAGTTTTGGTTGGAAAAGACCTCGGGTCCACCCTTCAGCCTAAGGCCCTCATGGCCATTAGACCACGTCCCAAAGTGCCGTGTCCATGTGTTTCTTCAGCACCTCCAGGGATGGTGATTCCACCACCTCCCTAGGCAACCTATTCCAATGCCTGACCAAAAGTATGTTTGTTCCAGAGGTATTTTCTATTTAAGCCTTGCCTACACATCTAATGTTTTCACTGAATCTGCACCGAAAATCTTTGGTATGTGGATCTCTAACCCCCTGCCTTTGCTTTCTGACCACGGCTACCAGCACGTGTCACAGGAGGCTGTGCCATCAAAAAGAAACAATTTCTAGAGTTTTATTGGGTACATAATACATTAGCTTTCATTAAGTGAAATCCATTTTCTGGTTCAGCAGGGAGAAATAGGAATGATTGCTAGTCACTGTTTACTGGAAATTGTGGATAGATGAACATGTCAACCTTGTAGCTCCTGAGTCAGTAGAACTTGCAGGAAATTCAAGCAGAGCTTCCTTGTGGGGCATGTATCATGTGGTAGATAATGAGGTGATGCTTGCTTGCATAAGAGCTTCTTCATAATCCAAATACCCAATGTGGGAGGGAGTTGATGGGCAGAGGCAGCTGAAAACCTAACTGAGATGTTTTTCTGGAATCCAGCTTCTCAGTCAACTCAGCCTCATCCTTTAGTGGAGCAGATCCTAGTGAGTCTTTAGAGTTCATCACTGTGGTCTCTCTTCTTCAGCTCTTAGGAGTAAATAACATGTTTTGACTCTTTTGAGTGTCTTGACTTTCTGAGTACCTTACAGAGTAAATCCCTGTGGAAGATCTGTATTTCTCCTGATGGTTGCAAGGTAGCCTGGAATGACCCAATTTACAGAACCACACAATGACAGAGGTTGGAAAGGACCTCTGGAGCTCATGTAGTCCAAACCTCTGCTAAAGCAGAGTCACCCACAAAAGGTTGTCAAGGATCGCGGTGTGCAGGTGGGTTTGGAATCTCTCCAGAGAAGGAGACTCCACAACCTCTCTGGGCATCCTGCTCCAGGGCTACAGCACCCTCAGAGGAAAGAAGATTTTATGTCCACATGGAAACTTCTGGATTCCACTTTGTGCCCATCATCCCGTGTCCTGTCACTGGGTAGCCAATGGCTCCCTATGGTGTGCAGTTGCACTGAACCCTGTAGCTGCATCTTCGCACATGTTTCTGATTTTTAGGATTTAATTGCAAATTTTCATGAGTTCAGGAAGTGTTCAGTCTTTGAACTCAGAGAATCACTGAATCATCTTGCTTGGAAGAGACCTTTAAGAGCATTGGCATTGCCAGGTCACCACTAAACCATGTTGCTCAGCACAACATCTATATGACTTCGAAATCCCTCCAGGGATAAGGACTCCAGCACTGCCCTGGGCAGCCTGAGCTGGAAGGGAAAAAAAAAAAATCCTAATATCCAAACAATTCATGTAACAATGAGAAATGTGGTTTTTTGCTTTTTGTTTGTTTGTTTCTTAAGAAATAAAGTCCTCAGACCTGATGATGTGCAGTAAAGTCTGCTGAAACAATTTGGGTGCAGCAAGAAGCAGATCCGTCAGGGACATGAGCTCCTGGTGGATGGTAAACACTCAACATTCACAGCATCCAACATGTCACATCAAATATTGATCAGGTGACACGAGAGCAGCTCCCCAGCCACACAGTTCTCCTCTCTTCATCACATCAGCCCCAAACAAGTCCTGAAAGCACAGTGAGTTGGAAGGTGTATTATTGCCAACCTTATTTTATAGCTTCCTGTAGATGCGGTGCTGAGGAACACAGTTTAGTGGTGACCTGGCAGTGCTGGGTTAAGGGTTGGACTTGATGATCACAGAACCACAGAATGGTGAGGATTGGAAGGCACTCCTGGAGACCATCTAGTCCAAACCCCCTGACAGAATGATCTCAAAGTTCCCTTCCAACCAAAACAATTCTGTGATTCCATATTGAAAACCTCAATGCTGCTTCTTGCCAGTGACACTGACTTCCAGCCACGTCATCATAAAATCGAATAAAAAAAAGAGATTCAAAGCATAAGCTCCCAAAACCAGTGAAAAAAACCTCCCACACATCTTCTGTGCAGATGCTCCTCACTTTAATGAGAAGAGCGACACAAAGGGCACTAAATGTAAATCAAAGCAACAAAACCACTTCTTTTTAATTAAAGCTGCAGAAGCTCCAGAGCAGTTTTGCCCAGGGCATGGATTTGACAGTGGAGAGTGGTCATTAGTCACAGAACCACAGCAGGAAGCAAGCAGACCCCTAAGTGAGAGAGCTTTAGCTTGTCACTGCAAAAACCCATTTATTACAGCTAACAAATCTTGGTGGGGGTCTCTAAACCTGTGGTATCTGGCTGAAGAAGCCCCCAGTGCCTTCTCCAGCAGCAACCTTGTCACGTGCATTGACAGAGGCCAGAGCAGCTCTGCAGGACTCTCAGGAGGTTACAGGGTCTCTGTGCTGCTCCTTTAATTAACCTTCACATAGCTTGGGAGAATTTCCTGCTGTAGTTCATAGTGGGACAGGGCAAAGGCCTCTAAAACAGTCCTGTGAAGAGGAGGAAATGTTTATGCAAAGAGCTGACCTCCATAATCACTCTGTTGACTTTAGTACTTGGGTTGGGAGTCCAAAAGAAGCCCAGCCTTGCCCACAGCTATTTATAAGGGAGAGTGGGGGTGAGAAGAGGAATGGGAGAGGATGGAAGGAACAATGTTCTGAGTGTGGAAATGAAGGACATGCTATGAGGGTGGGAGAGATTTTGGGTTTCTCTTGATGCTTGCTTCAGAATGCACAGGAATGGTTGAACATACATTGTGCAAGGTGACACAGGGCCCATGTTTGTTCCACCATGAGGCAAAACTTCTTTGCTGTGAGGGTGATGGAGCACTGGATCAGGCTGCCCAGAGAGGCTGTGGAGTCTCCTTCTCTGGAGAGATTCCAAGCACACTTGGCCGTCGTGATCCTGGGCAAGCTGCTGCAGGTAACTCTGCTTTAGTGGAGTTTCCTTCTCTGGAGTCTTTCACAACCTGCCTGGGTGCACTCCTGTGTTGCCTGCCTGAGGTGATCCAACTCTGGCTGAAGGTTTGGAGTAGATGATCTCCAGAGGTCCCTTTTAGAGGTTGAAAGCATTCTGCAATTCTATGATTATCTCCTTCCACCCTGTACCTTCCTCATCTGCACCACAGAGTATCTCCACATCCCTCAAAGCTGTTGTCCTATTTCTATTGCTGCCAAAGTGAAAAAATCTCTCAGTGGGTTTTGCATTCAACCTCCCCACTTCAGAAGAGCCCTGCAGAAACCTTGTTTTATTTTGGAGGCTGCAGAGACTCCAGAATGACTGCAAGATAAAAGAGGAGCAAAGTGAAGCTGCAAGGCTTTAGTTTGTTTCATTCTGCCCTTAAGCCATGGCCTCCTCTCACACAGGCTCAGAGGAGTCCAGAGTGAGCCTTTCACTAGGTAGTCAGTGCCAAGGTATTGCAGTGCTTGTTGCAGCTCAAGCAAATGTGCTGAGGTCAGAGTTGAGGAAGAACAGACACAGTAAGTGTGACAGAATCCCCAAATTAAAGAATCACAGAATGGTGGGGGTTGGAATGGACTTCTGGAGATCCTCTATTCCAACTCCCTCCCCTCAATAGAGCAGGATCACCTAGAGCAAAAGAAATGGCCCAGCACCTGTCGAGCCTTAAAACTGTCCAATATAGGGCAATCCACAACTTGTCCTGGGAGATGATTCCAATATCTAACTCTGCATCAGGAATAGTGTGACCAGCAGGAGCAGGGAGGTCATTCTCCCCCTGTACTCTGCACTGGTTAGGCCACACCTTGAGTACTGTGTCCAGTTCTGGGCCCCTCAATTTAAGAAGGACATTGAGGTGCTTGAGCGTGTCCAGAGAAGGGCAACGAGGCTGGTGAGAGGCCTCGAGCACAAGCCCTATGAGGAGAGGCTGAGGGAGCTGGGATTGTTTAGCCTGGTGAAGAGGAGGCTCAGGGGAGACCTTCTTGCTGTCTACAACTACCTGAAGGGTGGTTGTGGCCAGGAGGAGGTTGCTTTCTTCTCTCAGGCAACCAGCACCAGAACAAGAGGACACAGTCTCAAGCTGTGCCAGGGGAAGTTTAGGCTGGAGGTGAGGAGAAAGTTCTTCACTGAGAGAGTCATTCCCCACTGGAATGGGCTGCCCAGGGAGGTGGTGGAGTCACCGTCCCTGGAGGTGTTCAAGGCACGTTTGGACGTGGCACTTGGTGCCATGGTCTAGTCTTGAGGTCTGTGGTAGTGGGTTGGACTTGATGATCTTTGAGGTCTCTTCCAACCTTGCTTATACTGTGATACTGTGATACTGTGAAGAATTTCCTTCTGGATTCCAATTGGAATCTCCCCAGGAGTAACTTGTGTCTAGTACCCCTTATCTTTTCCATAGGGCTTCTTGTATGAAGGGAGTCTTCATCTTTTTGGTAGCCACCTTTTATGTGCTGGTACAGGTACAGCTTCTTGGTGATCATGAAGACAGTGATGGAAACACTGAGGGACCAGCAGGCAAAGCAGTAGCTTTAGTATATTGGACAAACCTTTTCATCATGAGCATCTATGATTGTGTGTGTGGGGGGGGGATGTGTGTAGATGTGCAATGCAGCTGTCTGTACATGTCTGTTTCACAGAATCACAGAACTGTCAGGGTTGGAAGGGACCTCAAAGATCATCCAGGGACACCTCACACTAAATCATCTCCCTTCTTCTGGATGCCCTCTCCCCAGAGCTGTTCAAGGCCAGGTTGAACAGGACATTGAGCACCCTGGTCTGGCAGAAGGTATCCCAGCCCATGGCAGGGGAGGTAGAACTGGATGATCTTTAAGATCTCTTACGACCCAAATTGTTCTATGACTCTACAGTTGTTGCTTTGAGTGGACCTGGCCTTGCTCCACTGACTTCATGCAGATGACAAACTCTGCAGAACTGTTCCCTGACAGTATTATTCCCACCTTTCATGGCCATGTGCAACCTGTGTGGTCCAACTACAGCATTACAAGATACCTTGAGGGGATAGTAAGAGTGTGCTGGTATCAGAATGCTGAGTAGTTCTGCACAAGGAGTTCCCAGGCCACATCTCTGCTATCCAAAGGTGAAAAAAAAAAATAAAAATCAAGGTTAAGACATTGAGAGGACCACTGTGTTTTGGTAAAGCAAGATGTAGACTGTGACACATAAAAATGCCACTTCATTACTTCTTTCATTTTAAAAGCTCAGACCCCATTTTCATGTCTTTGGGTTTATATCAACACACAATTGAATTTGGAATTCCCCAGACCCATTTTAAAGGTTTGCTTTGCCTCTATAAACCCACATCTGTTCTGGCTGGAAGTTCTCTGGCCTTGGCCTGGGCTTCAATTACCAACTTGCCACCTATATAGTCTGAACTTACAAAGCTTTGAGGTTGTTGCTGCTGGAGGGATTTATATTTTTTCAAGCTGTTTGTTTTCATGGAGCATCCCAGGATTCTCCTAACTTTTTTTTTCCTTTTTCACCATAAAAATCCCCTACCATGACCCTCCCAAAGATCTGACATGCATCTAAATCCTATTTTTTTGGATTGGTTGGGCTGGCGCCATGTTAACAAACCCAGAACTTCCTCTCCCAGGCCCTGAAGTTTCTAACAGCAGCTACCATAATTTCCAGCTGATTCTAAGCTCCAATTGGCAGCCAGTTGCTGGGTGATGTCACCGGTAAAGTCTGTCAGTCAGAAGGAGACAAATCAGAGAATCAGAGGAAACATTCAGGTTGGAAAAGACCCTCAGGATCACCAAGTCCAGACTGATAACCCTACTTTGCTTGTGCAGAGAACCTCTGATGCCAAAGAGATGGATCATGGCCCAACGACTTGCAGCTGCTTTGTTTCCTCCTGTAACAGTGAGAGTGGGTGCTGCTGTCAGAAAGACTGAAGTTCTCCAAAATTCTTTGGTGTCCTAGGACAAAGAGCCAAAAGCCACTAAAACCCACTAATGACTCAGAGGTAGGAAGGAGGGAAATGCAATCAGCCTTTGTAAGAAAGGGATGATCTTTGTAACATCTAACAAATAACTCCATAGTTCAATAGGTCAAAAAGTGTAGAGTCTTACACCTGGGGAGGAATAACTCTTTGCACTTGTACAGGTGAGATGGTGATTTGTTGGAATAGAGATGCGTGGAGAAAGACCTGGCAGTGCTGGCAGGGGGTTGGACTCAATGATCTTTTTGGGTCCCTTCCAACCCCTGACATTCTGTGGCCCACCATGAGCCCCCAGTGTGCTCTGTGCACAAGGAGAGCAATGGCATCCTATGGTGCAGTAAGAAGAGTGTGGCCAGCAGCTTGAGGAAGGTTCTGCCCTTCTGCTCTGCCTTGGAGAGGCCTCACCTGGAGTACTGGATGCAGTTCTAGGCTGCCCACTTCAAGATGGACAGGGCACTACTAGACACAGTGCAGCAGAGGATGCAAAGCTGTGAAGGGCCTGGAGCATTTCTGTGAGGAGGAAAGGCTGAGAGACCTGTGGCTGTGTAGCCTGGAGAAGAGCATCCTGAGATAGGATCTACTCAGTGCTCAGCAGAAGTTAAAGGGTGGGGGGCAAGAGGATAGAACAAGGCTCTTTTCAGTGGTTCCTGGCAACAGGACAGAGGGACAATGGGCAGAAGCCTTAATCCGGAAGACTCCACCTGAACAGGAGAAGAAAATTCTGTGTTGTGAAGATGCTGGAGTCCTGGCCCAGGCTACCCTAAGTTGTTGGGGAGTCTCCTTCTGTGGAGAGGTTCCAGATTACCCAGATACTGTGATTCTGGGTAGCCTACTGTGCATGACCCTACTTTAGCAGGGCTGTTGGACTAGATGACTGCAGAGGTCCCTTCCATCCCCCACCACGCTGGGGTTCTGTGATAAAGGGCATGCTTCAGAAGGTGGGTTGGGAGGCAGAAATGGAGAGATGATAGGTGTGGGGAGATGAGGGCTGGTCAGACAGTGAATGCAGCAAGATTTAACCAACCAACCTGTCTCTGGTTCAACATTTAGTGTGGTTCTGTCCCTCCTCTTAGCTTGCTGCCTTCCACACTGCAAGCTCCAATCTGTATATTCATTATCAGCCCCTGGTGATGACAGTTTGCCCAGCAATGTTTTCCACTGTGTAGTTCAAGGTCTATCAGAGGTGCTGCTTCCCTTCTCCAGGGCTCATATCTTCCTGCCTTTACTCAGAACCTGCCCATGAGAGCAAGGATAAGGCAATAAGGCTTTCAGCTTGGTTTGGAAAACAAAACACGAGCAACCTCAAAAACAAACCCACCCATTTTTATGAGCCTGTTGTTTCACAGGTATTGCCAAAAAACATACAAGAAGAATTTGGATGCTGGGATTAGAAATGTAATCATCATAAGAGCAAATGGATATTTTATGTGTGCATTTCTGTATAAACCAATCCAAATCTTAGCCAGAAATAATTGGGATATTATTATTTTTTTTGCTTTTTCCTTGAAGAAAACTAAGCCAACAGGAAAAAACTGCCTGCCATTTCCATTTCTCCCTGGAACTGGAGTGCTTGGAGAGATCCACTGCCTGAATGTTGATAGCTACAGCTTGGTCCCACCTTGCTCCACCTGCCAAGAGCTGACTCCATGCCTCAGTGCTTCTCTCACCATAGCAGCTGATGACCTTGCTCATACCTACAGTGAGTCAATACTCCTCCCTGCTCTGCATGAAGTGTGAGTGATGCCATGGGGCTGCAGAGCAACACACAACAGCACTGTGAGCTTAAGCCTTAGCAACTGGAGTATCATTCCTAACAGAGAAAATAAAAGCAAAACCAAAGGCAAAGAAAACCCACACTTTTGTCTTTCTGTTGTTTACAGTCCTAGGAGTTTGGAGCACAAAAGCAGGAGAGATGTTTGGGTTCCCAAAAAACTGAAGTATTGTTTCCCATGGTTTTACCCTTAAGAAACAGAAGTGTCTAAGGTTGGAGATATTCTGAAAGATAAAAAACCCTACAGCCTATTTCAGAAGTGCTCACTGACCTCTAGAGATCAGAGCTAAGGAGCTAAAATGGTGTTCATGACATCTGTTTTGCAGGTAGGGAACAGTGCTACATATCAAAGCCTGCCAAGATCTTCAGATGTATTCCTTCATTAAATACCTGAAAGGTTGTGCCTTTGTCTGATTTAAAGCATACAAAGAGCAACATGATCTAATTGGAGATGTCCCTGCTCAGCGCAGCTGAGTTGCACAAGATGCCTTCCTAGGGCCCCTTCCAACCTAATGCATTCTGTGATTCTGAATGAGTATGTGAGAGAGAGAAGCTTTTGAGAGTCCTAGGAAGGCAAAAGCAATCATTGTTGCTCTTGGTGTAGGTGTAGGCTTCCTGGATAGCCGACCATGGGTGCTCCTACTAAGAAACATTCCAAATCTATTACTGCCTTACACCTTGATGTGGCCTGAGGTGTTCTTGGTAGGAGGTACCACGTCTATTTTCTGCTACTGAGGCCTCTTCTAGCTTGGATGGGTTTGCTGTTGTCTTGTAGACCCTTCCATAGAAGGTGAAATATCATTGAACACCTCAAGCAGCAGAAGTCTCCATATGCTATGAAAGGAGGAGCAGGAACCACAGCAAGCGCAAATCGAAATGGGTGAACTGAAAGAGTTGGAGTCACTTCTGCTATGTATGTCATCATGGCCACAGCTTCTCTTTGGGGACAAACCTTTACAACTCCCTTCCAACACAGAGAACAGATGATCATCTGAAAAATGATGCACAGCTTCATTAGAGAGAACAGCACAACTGAGCTGCACTAAGGCTCAGCTGTCCAAGTTCGCAGTTGTGTTAAACTGACACTGCTCAACTAATGTTTGGAGCTGCCCAGTCATCCAAGATGCTGATTTGTCTCTGGATTATGGCTATTTTTGCACTCTTATTAACTTTAGATCCCCATCATCACAAGACCCCAAAATGATAAACCACAAGTTCTGCTCCAACCAGCTCTAACACCATCCTTCCTTTGTGGTCATGAGGTCATTGCCTTCTCCCTGATCTCCCGCAGCTGTTTGTCCTGTGCCCTTGAACACTGATGCTGGTTGCTGTAGTGCATGCCTAGACATTTATTTACTCTTCACTTCCTCCCATGATCACATCTGAGGCCCCTGCTCCCCTGCTCTCCTCCCACCACCACCCCCTGTGAAGCCCAACCATCTGCTGTGTGTGTTGACAGATCTGCCTTCATGCATGGCATCAGTTCTTCAGGTTGACTAGCTTTCAGCTGGAAAAACTGGTGTCTTGATGAACCAGTGCTGTTCCTTGGCATCTTCCCTCTGTGTGACACAAAGAAGACCTGTAGCCTTAAACAAATACATTAACTATGGTTGCTTTCATAGCTCATTCTCTTTCCATCCCCGTGGCTGACCATCGCTTCTGAGAGTTACGTGGTGCTCTAAGCCCTTAGGTAAAAGTCTTGAATGTTCACCATTACAAATACTCAGAGCTCCAGAAAGCCAAGGTCTGCCAGATAGATTTATGAGGTAAAGACAAGAAAATGTTTCAGCAGAAATGGCAGACTGACTATGTCCTCACTCTGAGCTGAAATATAAGCATCTGAGTGGCTTCAAGCACACCAAGCCTCTTGACCCATGTGTTGGCTGTCAGCCCAGACGTAGCCTGGGCTCAGAGGCTGTATCTACAGTATATAGGACTGCTTGTACAACTCTCCCGAGGGCCTTCTTAAGGTCACATTCCTTGATCCACCACACAGACTAACTTCTGTAAGGCCCTCCAAGAAGTCTGAAGATCACCCATGCTGCTGCACTGGTCTGTTTCTGTGCGTCTACAGAAAACAGACTTCAGGAGTACCATCGCATGTGCTCTGGAGGACAGTCAAACCAGAGTGTTCAGCATGTTCTCCTAACCCTCCCTGAGGTAGCCATCAGACCATGGGCTGAGTTGTAATATTTCCACACACAATTTTGTATGAACCAGTGGGTGGAAAGGTCTCATCATGCATGGAGATGAAGATGGGAAGATAATATCTTTGGATCAAGACTACGTTCAGCACATTCACAAAGTTACAGAACTTGTTGTACTCCTAAGGGGAAGCTGATGAGAAGAAGATGTCAGGTTTCTTACTGAGACACAGAGCAGAAGAGATGGAGACTGGCTATAAATTGAAACAATGAAGGTTATGGTTCACACAAGGAGAAAGAAGCCAACTACAGTATAAGAATGGTTAAACACTAAAATATGTTGCTTATAGGGGTGTTGAAACTCAGATATTTTGAAGACCTGTTTGGACAAAGCCCTGAACAACTGCCTCTCAGTTTGGTATTGACTCTGATCTGAGCAGGAGTTAGGACTAAACACCTTACTGAGGTAGTTTCCAGTGCAGGTGAGTCTGTGATCCTGCTTGGTGAGATTGCTCCAGAGGCTGTGATCCAACCCTAGTGTACTAAGCAATCTGATCCAATTGAAGATGTCTTTGCTAGCTGCAGAGGGGCTTGCCTAGATGGTCTTTAAAGGTCTCTTTCAGCCCAATCATCTAACATCAGAACTTTCTAGGAGGATCCAGAGAGTCATAAACTATAAAAGCTTTGTTTCAGTCTGGTCTGCAGACATTTGAGCGGGACCCAGTAATCACAGGCAGGGCTCCTCTGGTTTAAGTGATAGCAGCAGAAGGATGTGTGACCATAATTACCCCTTCCAATCCTAGCAGAATAAACAACAACTAATGATAATACTTAAGGAAGCCTTAACAAAAGCAAATTAAATCAAAGGAATTTGTGGTGCTGAGGCACATGATTTAGCACTAGACCTGGTGGGATTAGATAATGGTTGGACTGGATGATCTTAAAGATCTTTTCCAGCTGAAACCATTCTATGAATTATTGTTTTTCTTGCTTTCATTTTTTTTCCCCCCATTTTCCTTAACCTCAAATTGGTAATGAGAGAGCAGCAGCTGAGGAAAGTACATTATGTTCAGTGCAAACAGAGGTTACAAAAGGCACTAATCAACTCCAAAGAGGAAGGCAACCACTTCACAGGGCTTCCTCAGACAACCACCTTCTGCAAAATCAAGGGGGCTGCTCTGTTTCTCATTCAGTGAATTGCAGCTTTGACACTTCAATAGATCCAGGCTTGAGGTTCCTCCAAAAGCTTTTATAGCTTCTAGTATGCTACTATAACTTCCTTCAGAAGCTGAATGAAGGGAGATTAATAGATTTAGTTTTCAGTGCCCCAATGTTGCCCTTACTGAAATCAGTAACAGAAGTCCCCGGTAATTTAAACAACCCATGGGCAGAGCTGGAGCTTTTCTGAGCAATCAAGGCTCAATACTTTGAGCAAGTGGTCAAAACTGACAAGATGCTAATGCAAAGCAACCCCTTTGACAGACCCAGTAATTTCCAAAGCTAAAAGTCAACAGTGCTGCAGTCTGAGCTTGTGCTTCTAAAGCATAAAATATAACTCAGCTGCTTCACATGGCCATATCCTTTCTTCTTGCAGCAAAGGTGGTTTAGATGACCTTTAGAGATCCCTTCCAACTCTGGGCATTCTATGATTCTCTGTGTCAGGACTCAGACAGTGTATATGAAGAGAGTTCACTGATCATAGCATTGAGGGCTCAGCTCATGACCTTAAACAAGAAGAGTGTCACCAGTACATCAAGGGAGTTTCTTCTCTCTATTCACTCTGCTCTACTGAAACCACAGCTGGAGTATGGGGTCCAATTCTGGGATCCCCAGTTCAAGAGAGACAAGGAACTACTGGAGAGAGTGCAGTGGTCTTTCAAAGCTGCTGAGAGGCCTGGAGTATCTCTGTGAGGAGGAAAGTCTGAAAGACCTGGGGCCGTTGAGCCTGGAGAAGGGCAATGTGAGACATGTTCTCCTCATTGCTCAGCAAGAGCAAAAGGGTGGGGGGCAAGAGGATGAGGCCAGACTCTTCTCAGCAGTTCCTAAGAACAGGATAAGAGGACAACAAGCACTAACTGGAACCCAGGAGGTTCCATCTGAACAGGAGCAGAAACTTCTTTGGTGTGAAGGTGTTGGTGCCTTGTCTCAGGCTGCCCTGAGACGTTGTGGATTCTTCTTCTGGGGAGAAACCTCAAACCACCTGAACACTGTGATCTGGGCAAGCTGCTGTGGGTGATCCTATTTTAGCAGGGTTTTTTGGAACAAAGATGTCCAGAGGTCCCTTCCAACCCTCACCACACTGGGATACTGGGATTCTGTGAAACAGAGTCAATGGAAACGAAACTTCTTTTTCTTGATAATTTGAGTGTCAGTAACCTGGTTATTATTAAACTAAAAACTGAGTTGTTCAACTCAGGGTCATTACTACTGGAAATGAAAACATAAAATTCAGAGGTCAGAAACTTCACCAGACAGAATATTGTCAGCAGAAATATGAAGAGTGGCTTGATATGACCAGTTGCTAGAGAACTTTTTGGAACTGAAGGAAGCTGAACTAAAAGGAAGGTGATGTAGTTGGTACAAAGTCTGGAACAACACTGACCTTGATTTGCAGTCTTCTCCTTTCAAAACAGGAGTCAAAAGACTGAATCATAGAATCATAGAATGGTAAGGTTGGAAGGGACCTCAAGAATCATCTAGTTCCAACCCCCTGCCATAGGCAGGGACACCTCCCACTACTACAGGTCACTCAAGAACTCAACC
Source organism: Ramphastos sulfuratus (assembly GCA_013399055.1). Taxonomy (NCBI): domain Eukaryota; kingdom Metazoa; phylum Chordata; class Aves; order Piciformes; family Ramphastidae; genus Ramphastos; species Ramphastos sulfuratus. The sequence continues at coordinate 82,929 of WBNM01038893.1, forward strand.
TAACTGGCCTTGAACACCTCCAGGGAGGGAGCAGCCACAACCTTCCTGGGCAACCTGTGCCAGTGCCTCACCACCCTCACTGCAAACAACTTCCTCCTAACATCCAGTTTCAATCTTCCCTCTGCCAATTTAAACCCATTGCCCCTTGTCCTGTCACTACAAGACCTTGTCAATAGTCCCTCCCCAGCCTTCTTGTAGCCCCCTTCAGATACTGGAAGTTCAACCAAAAAACCATAAAGTCACTAGCAGCAATAGCATCCCTCTTATTTGACTTCTAATTTCAGAGCTCTTAGGAAATCACATTTTCAAGTGTACTTTTTCACTCCTGGAAGGAATAAAAAGGGCAAAGTTTGGAGAAAGGAACGGTCTGAGCATCTCACACAATCACATTGCTCTTGTAGCTGAGTGGTCAGGAAATAAAACACTAAGTATGGGACCCTGCACCAAAAAAAAACAACCTCACAGTCAGTGGACTCACACTGGGATCTATGTTGTGATAGTAAAAAATTTTACAACTCCTAATTGGAAAATAAAGAAAGAGAAGAAAATAATAATAATAATAATAATAATAATAAGAAGAAGAAGAAGAAGAAGAAGAAGAATAAGAAGAAGAAGAAGAAGATGAAGAAGAAAAAGAAGAAGAAGAAGAAATTGTTCTTCTGGGCAGTTCTGGTTCACCAAAAGGTAGCATTTTAGTCAACCTCTTTTATTTAGAAAGCACTTTTATTTCCCTTGTAATGCCTATGAAAACTCCTTTGACTTGTAACCCAAGGAGTAAGGTATCATTTGCACATAACCTTTGCATTGTAATTTACAGCATAGAACCTTGGTTGGCTGCCAGTCTAATAACCCCAAACCCTGCAGAACTGAAATGAAGACATTAATATTATTTTTATTAAGCTGGTAATAAGGCAGAATGAAGCAGAGTTTAAAGCTAATGCAGGTGGGGGAGGTTTTATGCCAAGGCACTAAGCATATTGCTTGAGCATGGCCAATCCCAGCTCCAGGCAAGACACTTGGGAAGTGGAAGGAGAATTCCTTCTGTTGAGGTGTTAGTCTTGAGATGTACACAGCCTTTCCTTTTTCACTCCAGTCAGTGGAATTTGGGCCCAGCTGCACCTTGAAAACATTAGTTGTCATGGATCTCTTTACCTATCAGCTGCCTCCATGCTTTGTGCTCTTCCCGAGGAAACTCCCTGAATTTTAGTGCACAGACAGAAATGTCAGACCTAGCAAATTTGTATGTGCCTGTGAGGTGACTCTGGTGGTTAACCATCAGCTTTTCAGACAATCACAGAACTGTTTTGGTTGGAAAAGCCCTTTAAGATCATCAAGTTGAACCATTCCCTGACTCTGCCACGCCTAGTGCTAAACCATGTTCCTCAGCACCACATCTCTGAGTCTTTAACACACCTCCAGGTATGGGAAATTGATCACCTCCCTGGTGAGCCTATTCCAGGGGCTGAGAACCCTTTCAGTGAGGAAATTTCTTCTGATGTCCATCCTAAACTTGCCAAAGCACAGTTCCTCTGGTACTTGATGGCTTGATGGCTGCACCCAAAGAGTGGCTGCCAATGGCTCCATGTCCAAGTGGAAGCAGTGACAAGCAGAGTCCCTCAGGGATGAGTCTTGGGACCAGTCTTGTTCAACATCTTTGTCAGTGCCATGGACAGAGGCATTGAGTGCAGCCTCAGCAAGTTTGCTGATGACACCAAGCTGTGTGGTGCAGCTGATAGCTGGAGGGCAGGGATGNTTTTGCTTGTTCCCTGGGAGAAAAGACAAACACCCACCTGGCTCCAGCCTCTTTTCAGGGAGTCTTCACTGCACAAAGCTATTGAAGGAGTTTGGCTTGGAGATAGCAAAGTCTAGATTGCCACAGAGAAATTGGGAAACTTAGTTTTTACTTACTTTTAGGTGGTAGGTTGTTTACATAAAGCAAAGCACATCCCCAACAAAAACACAGAACTTCACAGATGTCACAAATAGACTTTCCACATCTGTAGATCTGTCACCATCCTTGCCCAGCAGAAAACATTGGAGCAAACAAGCTTTATTGTGTTTTGAACTTCAAATCTAAGGCCTAATCTGAAATGAAAGGCCTCCTGGGGTTGGCAGGGACACAGGATTTCAGTTACTGTTGACCGCAGAAGGCAGCATGTGCAGACACAATCCTGAAGGACCATCAGCTTCTTAACATCTGGATGAAAGAGATGCACATTTCAGACCATTTGCAGAACTGGTCCTTAGCTCATGAGTCTCAAGCAGTAACAACAAAGTTTTAACTGCTCATCTGGGCCAGTTTAAGGGCTTTCTGATCTGCTACATGGCCAGTGAAAATATAAGCAATATACATCTCTCTTCTATCATTGATGCTTCAGTATTTTCTTCTTTCTTTCCCATGGTATTCATAGAATCATAGAATGGTAAGGTTGGAAGGAGACCTCAAGGATCATCTAGTTCCAACCCCCTGCCATATACCACCCTCTCTCCAAGAAGAGAGGGATTATGGTCTCCAAGGAGAGCCCACAACTTTGATTCACTTTTCAGTGTAGGGAACATGAGTTAGAATGTTGGAGTAACCACTCCCTGAGCTGCCCCACAGAGCCCTTGGGTCTACTCGCTCAGAAAAATCAAATCCTACCCTATCTTTGCATGCCCTGACATGCTGACACCTCCTTCTGGGTTATCTGCAGGTCATGGGAACCATAAAGTGTATTTAAAACCCAGCAGGTCTGCTGAAAAGCTCGGGGTAAGGAGTTGGCCAAGGGAAATTGTCATAGTCCCCTAATCTCCACTTACAAGGTTGATTTGAGCTACTATTTCCACTGCTCCCAAAGTGCAATTGTCAGTGTGGTACCAGGTCATGGTATTTATATCACAGACCACACACTTCATGTGTCATGGAAACAGGCTACAACATCTACTCGCCAGCTCTTTTTCCTTTTTTTCTCCCCCTTGTTTTCTTATGTTTTTATTTTCTTCTTTTTCTTTCTTGTGGGTTTTTTTTTTTTGTTAACCTCCCCCCCACCCCACCCCCCATCTCCTGCTTTCCCTCCACTCCTTTTAGCTCAGAAGGGTTTTAAATAGAAACACACTCAGCACAGCAAGTTGTTTGGCCATGATAAACTGTTTCAGGGGTCAGTGAAGGAGCTTCCCNTCCCTGGGAGAAAAGACAAACACCCACCTGGCTCCAGCCTCTTTTCAGGGAGTCTTCACTGCACAAAGCTATTGAAGGAGTTTGGCTTGGAGATAGCAAAGTCTAGATTGCCACAGAGAAATTGGGAAACTTAGTTTTTACTTACTTTTAGGTGGTAGGTTGTTTACATAAAGCAAAGCACATCCCCAACAAAAACACAGAACTTCACAGATGTCACAAATAGACTTTCCACATCTGTAGATCTGTCACCATCCTTGCCCAGCAGAAAACATTGGAGCAAACAAGCTTTATTGTGTTTTGAACTTCAAATCTAAGGCCTAATCTGAAATGAAAGGCCTCCTGGGGTTGGCAGGGACACAGGATTTCAGTTACTGTTGACCGCAGAAGGCAGCATGTGCAGACACAATCCTGAAGGACCATCAGCTTCTTAACATCTGGATGAAAGAGATGCACATTTCAGACCATTTGCAGAACTGGTCCTTAGCTCACGAGTCTCAAGCAGTAACAACAAAGTTTTAACTGCTCATCTGGGCCAGTTTAAGGGCTTTCTGATCTGCTACATGGCCAGTGAAAATATAAGCAATATACATCTCTCTTCTATCATTGATGCTTCAGTATTTTCTTCTTTCTTTCCCATGGTATTCATAGAATCATAGAATGGTAAGGTTGGAAGGAGACCTCAAGGATCATCTAGTTCCAACCCCCTGCCATATACCACCCTCTCTCCAAGAAGAGAGGGATTATGGTCTCCAAGGAGAGCCCACAACTTTGATTCACTTTTCAGTGTAGGGAACATGAGTTAGAATGTTGGAGTAACCACTCCCTGAGCTGCCCCACAGAGCCCTTGGGTCTACTCGCTCAGAAAAATCAAATCCTACCCTATCTTTGCATGCCCTGACATGCTGACACCTCCTTCTGGGTTATCTGCAGGTCATGGGAACCATAAAGTGTATTTAAAACCCAGCAGGTCTGCTGAAAAGCTCGGGGTAAGGAGTTGGCCAAGGGAAATTGTCATAGTCCCCTAATCTCCACTTACAAGGTTGATTTGAGCTACTATTTCCACTGCTCCCAAAGTGCAATTGTCAGTGTGGTACCAGGTCATGGTATTTATATCACAGACCACACACTTCATGTGTCATGGAAACAGGCTACAACATCTACTCGCCAGCTCTTTTTCCTTTTTTTCTCCCCCTTGTTTTCTTATGTTTTTATTTTCTTCTTTTTCTTTCTTGTGGGTTTTTTTTTTTGTTAACCTCCCCCCCCCCCCACCCCCCCTCCCCCCCTTTCCCCCCCCCCCCTTTTTCTCCAACGGGTTTTAAAANTCCTTTTAGCTCAGAAGGGTTTTAAATAGAAACACACTCAGCACAGCAAGTTGTTTGGCCATGATAAACTGTTTCAGGGGTCAGTGAAGGAGCTTCCCAAATCTTTTCAAGTAATTTTTGTTGTTTTTTTTTTAAGGGAATGCTTCAGGCCACAGCATGTCTGTGAGGAGCCTGGCCACATTTCATATGGAAAATTTATTCTAGGAGGCATCACCACTGGGCAGGTGCTAGCTGCAATCTGCAAGAGAATCATAGACTTACAGAATCATAGAACTGTTTCAGTTAGAAAAGGCTCTAAGACCACTGAGTCTGACCAAGACCATTAAACTATGTCTTGAAGTGCCTCTTCTATTCGTGTTTTGAATACCTTCAGGGACTGTGACTCCACCACCTCCCCGGGCAGCCTGTTCCAATGCCTGACCACTCTTTCTGTAAAGAATATTTTTCCTCATATCCAACCAAAAACTCCCCTGGTGCAACTCGAGGCCACTTCCTTTGGTTCTATGGCAGGGTATCACTGAGAAGAGTCTGGTCCCATCCTCTTGTTCCTCACCCTTTAGCCCTTGCTGAGCATTAAGATCCCCTCTCAGCATACTCTTCTCAAGGCCAAACACCCCCAGGTCTCACAGCTTTTCCTTCTCACTTAAGTGCTCCAGGACACTCAGCATCTTTGTAGCCTCCTCTGGACTGGACTCTCTCCAGTAGTCCCCAGACCCCTTTCTAAACTAAGCTGGCCTGCTTAGGGCCAGTTGGGTGTCCCCACAGCCAGGAGATGTTTTATTCATCACAAAACAATAATTAAAATTAAAAATCAAAGAACATGGAAGGTTGAGTGTACACTTAAAACCTTTCTACAAACATCTAGCATTAGAAAAATATCAGAATCAGAATTGGAATATGCAAGAGAATCATAGACTCACAGAATTATAGAATTGTTTCAGTTAGAAAAGGCTCTTAGACCACTGAGTCTGACCAGGATCATTAAACCATGTCTTGAAGTGTTACTTCTCTTTGTGTTTTGAATACCTCCAGGGTATTCCAAATCAGTTTGGAAAAGACCTTCAGAGAATATTAGAACCAGTCAGGGTTGGAAGGGACCACAAGAATCATCTAGTTCCAACCCCCCTGCCATGGGCAGGGACACCCTACCCTAGATCAGACTGGCCAGAGCCTCATCCAACCTGCCCTTAAACACCTCCAGGGATGGGGCCTCAATCATCTCCCTGGGCAACCCATTTCAGGTTCTCACCACTCTCATGCTGAACAACTTCCTCCTCACATCCAGTCAAGCTCATCAAGTCCAATCTATCATCTAACACCTTCTAATTAACTAAACCATGGTACTGAGTGCCTAATCCAGCCTCATTTCAAACACCTCCAGGGATGGGAACTCCACCCCCTCCCTGGGCAACCCATTCCAATGCCAATCACTCTTGCTGTGAAGAACTTCTTCCTAACATCCAGCCTGAACCTGCCCTGGCACAGCTTGAGGCTGTGTCCTCTCGTTCTGTCCCTGGGTGCCTGGCAGAAGAGCCCAACCCCACATGGCTACAGCCTCCCTTCAGGGAGTTGTAGAGAGCAATGAGGTCTGCCCTGAGCCTCCTCTTCTGCAGGCTGAACGCCTCTGTATGTACAAGCCCTGCTCACAGCCATCCCAACCCCCCTATTTTCCATAACTGCATTTGATGGGAAATATCAGAAACATATGGGGGACCAGTGTCTTTTTTATTGTTGTTGTTTTCCTGATGGAAGGGGAGAACAAAAGCACAGAACACTTAAATCAAACAATCAGAATAATTACAAAAATAAATACAAAGCAGCCAGCTGGCAAGCAGAGGCATGCAGGAGAGATTTCCACCTAATACTGCCCAGGATCTCCTAGATTCAAAAGAAACAACAAAATAAAAGCACAAATAACTCATCTGACCTACTCTGGTTGCCTTGCTGAAAAGATTGGCTTCACATTTGCTTTGAATTATTCTGTGCATGCTCTGAAAGGTTCCTTCTTTTTTTTTTTTCCTTCCTTCTCTTTCCCTCTTTATTTATTTATTTTTCATTGTTATTCTACGTGTTTCATATTGTTTTATGTTTCTCTCTCAGAGTGCTTAATCCTTCTGGTTTAATGGCTGTGGTGGTCTTAGGTTGATGGTTGGACTTGGTGATCTTAGAGCCTGAAACAGTTCTATGCTTCTCTGTATCCTCCAGCCCTGATGTGGCATTATAATAACAGGCTGCTGAATCCACCTCCTCTTGTCCAATTTATGACTATTCAAACAAATGTTTCCCTCTCCACCATTTATGATGAAGGAGCATGTCCTATAGCAGGGAATAAGGGATGGAATCCAGGGCTAGAAGCCTGACAGCTGAAGGCAGCACACCCTGTCCATAGAGACCTTTTTACTCCTCCCCAGCTCTCACATCCTCTCATTTAAATTGAATTGAAGAAGCAGTTAACAGCAGGCAGTAACTTTGGTTTTATGCTTTCTATATATTAATACATTCCTGACCTAACACAGCCTGAACATCTGCCTCCAGACATTCACATACAGATGCCATTAGTTTCAGCTTGCTGGATTTCAGACCCATATCTCTTTACAGACTTGATTCCCTTAACCAAAGGCATATTCCTGCTGCTTTCTGTGTGTTAAAGATGATGGGATTTGGTCATTTCATGGAACTGACTTAGCTTGTACCACTCAGGACACATTGAGGCATGAATTCCAGTTCTGGAGCTTTTCCCAGTCCCTGCTATTTGCTATGCAACCTGACTTCCTTCTTAGAGAATCACAGACTTTAAGAATCAGAACTGTTTTATTTGGAAAAGACCTCAAAGAGCGAGTCCAAGCATCAGCCTAAGATCACCATGGCTGTTTGTTAAGCCATGTCCCAAAAGCATCAGCCTAAGATCACCATGGCTGTTTGTTAAACCATGTCCCTAAAGCATCAGCCTAAGATCACCATGGCTGTTTGTTAAACCATGTCCCAAAAGCATCAGCCTAAGATCACCATGGTTGTTTGTTAAACCATGTCCCAAAAGCATCAGCCTAAGATCACCATGGCTGTTTGTTAAACCATGTCCCTAGAAAGCATCAGCCTAAGATCACCATGGCTGTTTGTTAAACCATGTCCCTAGAAAGCATCAGCCTAAGATCACCATGGCTGTTAAACCATGTCCCAAAGTGCCATGGCCACATGTTTTTTTTAGCACCCCCGGGAATAATGACTCCACCACCTCCCTGGGCAGCCAGTTCCAATGCCTGACCAATCTTGCAGGAAACAAATTGTTCCTAATCTCCAACCTAAACCTCCACTCTCACACTTTCAGGCTATTTCCTCTTGTTCTATTGCTTGATAACAACAGCAGAGTGCTCAATCACTTTCTGGTCCTCCAAAGCCCCACAGACTTCAATATGGGAAATTAGTACTCACAAGGAGTATTTGCTGCATAAAAAGGTGAACTAGGCTCCTGTTGAGAATCCCATGGGATTTTTTCCCCCCTTTTTTTTAGCCTTGAAGCAGATTTGGTTTTGAAAAGAGGTGGAAAAAAGATTCTTCTTCCTTGCCCAATGCCAGAAATCTCACGACAGAAATCTTACTTAAGTGTTTCTGAAAATTTGATCCTAGCTTCATAAAAACTTGAGATCAGCCCTGAAGTAATTCCAAGGCAGAAGGCAGGAAGAAATAACACAATTTTGCTGTTCAGAAGTTNACAACAGCAGAGTGCTCAATCACTTTCTGGTCCTCCAAAGCCCCACAGACTTCAATATGGGAAATTAGTACTCACAAGGAGTATTTGCTGCATAAAAAGGTGAACTAGGCTCCTGTTGAGAATCCCATGGGATTTTTTCCCCCCTTTTTTTTAGCCTTGAAGCAGATTTGGTTTTGAAAAGAGGTGGAAAAAAGATTCTTCTTCCTTGCCCAATGCCAGAAATCTCACGACAGAAATCTTACTT
>WBNM01038893.1:101586-139866 GCA_013399055.1 Ramphastos sulfuratus
AGTTTCATCAAGCCTGACCTTGAAAGGAGGGAAAAGGAGAAATTCTGAAGGCTTTAAAACCAGAAAACTGCACTCTTTTTTTCTTTTTTTTTTTTATTGTTATTTAAAAGAAAAAGTCAAATAGACTCCTTGATACTAGAAGAAAAATGAAAATGTAAATGCCAAGAAGAACCCTAAGCTGAAGACAGCAGCCAGGAAGGGTGCCAGCAAGCAAGCAGCGACAAGTGGAGAAGTGATTGCGCAGTGAAGAAGTTGTTTCAGAGCTTCGTGGAACTGCAGGTCAGAGGTGGTGGTTTGATGCTCAAGTGGCTCTCCTTGGATAAGATCAGCTGTCACATTTCATCAAATACCCTGTACTAAACCCAAAGCATTTCCTCTATCAGGACTGAGCTTCATGTGCAGCAGTTGTCCTCATAGAGACAACTTTCCACCAGCAGAAATAGTCTCCAGAGTTGTCTACTTTTCCTTCCCCACTGCTGAGAGAGATGCAGGTGATTATAATCCTCATTCGAAACCTTCAATTTGCTGGCCAAGGTCACAGAATCACAGAATGTTAGGGGCTGGAAGGGACCTCAAGAGATCATAGAATCATAGAATGGTAAGGTTGGAAGGGACCTCAAAGATCATCTAGTTCCAATCCCCTGCTATAGGCAGGGACACCTCCCACTAGTACAGGTCAATCAAGGCCTTGTCCAACCTGGCCTTGAACACCTCCAGGGAGGGAGCAGCCACAACCTCCCTGGGCAACCTGTGCCAGTGTCTCACCACCCTCACTGTAAAGAACTTCCTCCTAAGTAAAGAACTCCCTTCTAAAATTATCTTCCTCCTAAGATTATCTAGTCCAATCCCCTTGCCAGAGCAGGATCATGAAGGAGCACATCCAGGTGGGTCTTGAGTATCTCCAAAGAGGGAGAATCCACAACCCCCCTGGGCAGCCTGTTCCAGTGTTCTATCACACTCACAGTGAAAAAAAGTTTTCCTCATGCTTCCATAGAACTTCCTATGCCTCAGCTTCCACCCATTGCCCCTTGTCCTGTCATTGGACATCACCAAGAAGAATCTAGCTCCATCCTCTTGGCACTGACCCTTTACATATTTATAAGATAAATGAGATGAATCTGGGCTCGGAAAGCTTAGTGAAAAACACAACCAAGGAACAGGAAACCAAGAGAATCAATGTGAGAATAACACTTCCTTGTAAGAGAGATTTGGGTGAGTAAGAAATATGCAGGAGTCCTTTGGTGGAGTCTTTGGCAAAAACATCATTGTCCATATGGTATCCAACAGGCACCATCACTCCAAGCAGTGGAACAGATTGTCCAGAGAGGTGGTAGCTGCCCCATGCTTGGAACCATTCCAGGTAAGGTTATATGGGGCTCTGAGCAACCTGCTCTTGTTGAAGATGTCCTTGCCCATTGGGACCTTTACATGTCCCTTTCCACCCAAACCATCCTGTAACTCTAAATCTCAGAGAAGGGAAACACCCTCTCCCCATTCTTGCTTCTCTTCTTCCCATATGCCAGTTTAACCTGTGAAAAAGTTCTCCTAGTCCTAAATCAAGCTATAAATAAGCAAGATGTCCAAAGTTGATGTGCATACAAACTGGTGACCTAAAAGTTTGACATAATGAACCCCAGAGTTCTTGTTTTTCTTGGGAAACTAAAGAAGAGAGGAATATGAAAAAGGCAATAGTTACAATTCCAGGGCAAGTGTGAGCTGAAAGACACCTCAGTGGAAAGCAGAGGGAAGTTGTGGTTAGGCATCATGCAATGCCATGTTAAACCATGATCTCTCAGGCTCTGAGCTCTACTCTCTCCTGGTGAGATTATATCTGGAGTACTGTTCTGGGCTCCCCAGTTCAAGATAGACTGGGAACTGCTTGAGAGGGTACAGGAAAGGACTACAGAGATGCTGAGGAGACAGGAACATTTATGAGGAAAAACAGAGAATTTGGGGTGTTTAGTTTGGAAAAAAAAACAGCCCCAGAGGGGATCTCATCAATGCTGATCAATACTTAAAGGGTGGGTGTCAGAAGGATAGGGCCAGTCTTTATTCATTGGAGGCCAGTAACAGGACAAGGGATAATGGGCACAAACTCAACAAAAGTTCCATCTAAACTTAAGGAGGAACTTCAGAAACAAGCTGCTCAGAAAGGTGATGGAGTCTTCATCTCTGGAGATATTCAAAACCTGCCTGGATGTATTCTTGCATGACTGTAACCCTGCCTTGGCAGGAGTAATGGACTCAATGATCTCTAAAGATCCCTTCCAAACCATTTGGTGATTCTGTGACTCTCTAACTACAACTAGCCCCTGAGCCTTGTTGGGTTTTAGGGCACAGGCTCTTATCCTTTAGCATTCGAACTAAAGTCATAATTTTTGGCTCATTTGCATGGAAAAAAACCTCTCATGACCCTCTGCAGCTGTTCTCACCCCACTATTTGCAATTTTATTACTCAAATATCAACTTCTGCTGGCCGTCCAAGTGCAATGAAAACATAATATTTAAATGTAAGCCCCATTTACCTTTCAAGTATTTTTCCTGTCCAAAAAAAGATTCCTAGCAATTTGTGTCCATTCCAGGGCCCAAACTCATTATTCATCTCTTCTGTGTATTAATAGGTGCTAATTCTACCCTCGTGACATCATCACTGTTCCTAAGGCGACTCGCCGTGATGTCAGGAACACAAGACAATAGCCTCTGGTGCTGAAGAAGCGAGTGGAGAAAATGACTTATGAATTCATTGGAAGGCTGAGAGACTGAGGCAAAATACCTCAGGATCCAAACTTCCCACAACTGTTTTAACACACGTTACCAGCTTCATTTTCAGCAGATGAGGTGTTGGCTGGGTGAGCTGGGTGTGGACCTATCGCGCGCGTCTGCGTGTGTGAACGCGCTGGAATCTTGCTGCCTAAAGTGATGTTAGGTGAAAGCTATTTAGTCATGCTGGGCTCTAAGGGCCACCATCTCAGGAGCTTTAGAGGGTTTGATTTTACAGCTGAATAAAACATTCTTTTCTCCAAGTCTGGAGCAAAGATATCGCTGTAGATTAATCTTTAAAGGAGTGAAAAGAAAAGAAAGAAAAAAGGAGAAAGAAAAAAAAAGGTAGAAAGATCTGCTTGGTTGCCTGGACCAATGTCTTTGCTAATGTAAATAGTGTGTTATGCTGTATGTGAGCTGACACAAACTGGAATACAGCAAGTTCCACCCAAACAGGAGGAAAAAATTCTGATGTTGTGAGGGTGACAAAGCACTGGGACAGGCTGCCCAAAGAGGTTGTGGAGTCTTCTACTCTGGAGACTTTCAAGACCCATCTGGATGCGTTCCTGTGTGAACTGGTCTAAGTGATCCTGCTTTGGCAGAGGGGTTGGACTCAAAGATCTGCAGAGGTTCATTGCAATCCCTACCATTCTATGATTCTGTGATTCTACCATACTATGATTCTGTGATTCTACCATTCTATCATCCTGTGATTCTATCATTCTCTCATCCTGTGATTCTATCATTCTCTCATCCTGTGATTCTACCATTCTATCATCCTATCATCCTGTGATTCTAGAACTATAGCTGCTTTCTTTGAGAGAAAATTTTACCCTGGGACAGCTGACAGGGAAGAGTCTTTCACTCCACAAAAAATACTGAGGTGCTGGAACATGTCCAGAGAGGGACAACAAAGCTGTTGAAGTACCTAGAGAACGTAGAATCATAGAATGGTAAGGTTGGAAGNCTTGGTTGCCTGGACCAATGTCTTTGCTAATGTAAATAGTGTGTTATGCTGTATGTAAGCTGACACAAACTGGAATACAGCAAGTTCCACCCAAACAGGAGGAAAAAATTCTGATGTTGTGAGGGTGACAAAGCACTGGGACAGGCTGCCCAAAGAGGTTGTGGAGTCTTCTACTCTGGAGACTTTCAAGACCCATCTGGATGCGTTCCTGTGTGAACTGGTCTAAGTGATCCTGCTTTGGCAGAGGGGTTGGACTCAAAGATCTGCAGAGGTTCATTGCAATCCCTACCATTCTATGATTCTGTGATTCTATGGTTCTATGATAAAGCNCTTGGAGTGAGGTGTGAGTTGATCTTTCACATAAGTGATAGGACAAGAGGAAATGGCCTCAAGTTACACAAGGAAAGGATATTAGGAACAATTTTCTCTCCTGACAGAGTGGTCAAGCATTGGAATAGGTTGCCCAAGGTGGTGGTGGAGTCGCCATCCTTGGAAGGATTTAAAACAATGTAAGCATGGCACTTCAGGACATGGTTTGATGGGCATGCTGGTGTTGGGTTGATGGTTGGGCATGATGAGATTAGAGATCTTTTCCAACCTTAATGCTTCCATGATTCTATGCTTTGTTCTCCCTGCCTTCCAAGTATCTCCAGAATGTAGATCAGTAGCTGATTTTTTTCTCCTTCTTCCTTTCTTTTGCTTTATTTTAATTAAATTTCTTGTAGCTCTTACCACTTCACCCGCTGATCAGCTGTGTAACCTTGGCTTCTTTTTTCAGTAAACCCAGCAGGTTGGATCCACAAAATTATACAGGACTTTAGCTGAAATTGTCTGATTGTAAGTTTGAAAGATAGTTTCCAGATACATAACCTTTCCCTTTGTGTGCTCCTTAACTCACAGCATCTCCACTGCTTCTACTTCTGAGCATTTACTTGCAGAGCCTAAGTGAAGGGCTAATACTCCCTACTTTCAGGTGTAGAGCTCTGTGAGGTCTCTGCTGCCTGAAACAAAGCCTGAAGTGTTCCAGAGGAAGGATAATCCCATCTCTAGGGCCAGATCGCTGGGGAAAATTGGCTGCTAAGTCAGAGCCTCAATTTTCCCTCCTAGGCTTTGTTTTCCACAAGAGAACCAGCTCCACAACACCATCTACTTCACAGGGTCTTGAACTAAGTGAGAAGAAACCCTAGGCAGCAAATGAAACCTCAGCTCATGGTTCCTTTGGACACGTGCTTTAAAAAAAGCAATCCAGAAACTCTGGCGGTTGCCAGCAGGCTGAGTTTTACAATACTTAGGCATGCCAGGAAAAGGGTCAAAGGTCTATTTGAATCCAGATGGCCTACTGGGCTAGCATGGTTGAAGCATGCCAGTTTCTGTAGCCAACAGCACAGAAGGGAGTGATTTGGCTAACGTTATGGCCATCTGTCTCCAACTTCTCAGCCCAAATGACCGGATACCCACTGCAGCTGAGTCAACAGTGCAAGTGCAGAGCAAAGCTCAAATTTACAACCCTGGATCTGTATCAAGATGCTTCCAAATGGTGATCTGGGCTGGGAAGTCAAAGATAGATAGATCAGATGATGGTGAGATCCCTGAAGTTGCCTTAGAGTGGTAAAATGGGAGGGGTTGGAAGGGACCTCAGGAGATCATTGAGTCCAAATGTCCTGCCAAAGCAGCATTGCCTAGGGCAGGTCACTCAGGAATACATTCAGATGTATCTTGGAAGTCTCTAGAGAAGGAGAGTCCACAACCTCCCTGGACAGCCAGAGCCAGGGCTCCATCATCCTCACCACAAAGCTTTCCCTCCTGTTCTGATGGAATCTCCTGGGTTCCAGTTTCTGTCAATCGTCTCTTGTTCTATCACAGGATGCCACCAAAAATAGTCTGGCTCCATCTTCATGCCTCACACCCTTTAGCTCTTGCTGAGCATTGGGATGATCTCCTCCCAGGTTGCTCTTCTCCAGACTTAACAGCCCCAGGTCTCTCAGCCTTTCCTCCTCACAGAAGTGCTCCAGGTCCCTCCGCATCTTTGTAGCCTCTGCTGGATTCTCTCCATTTTTCAGCTGAGGAATCCAGAAATACGTTGAGTTACATAATTTATCCCATCTTAGAGTAAGACACCAGATATATCAGGAGGCATCTGAGTGAAGATAAAGATACAAGGTCAAGTTTTGCACATCTGAATTCTCCAATCCACTTGCTCTCTATGGTCTCTTAAAGCCTTGAAACCAGTTAGTGAAGCTCAGAATTCCTTAATGGTTCTGTAAAACCAGTTCTTCTTTCATGATGGAAGAAGTCTAGTCTTGAGGTCTGTGGTAATGGGTTAGACTTAATGATCTTTGAGGTCTCTTCCAACCTTGCTTATACTGTGATACTGTGATACTGTAATATGGAGAGGCTAGCATCTCTGGGGACATTTCCACTCCTGAAGTTATGAGAACAAATCCCTTCATCTAAAAATATATTTATCACACATTTTAGAAGTCATTACTAGAGAGGTGAGACATTGTTCAACAACCCTTTGGCTATTTCTGAGATTTTTTTTTTTCTTTTTTTTAATTACCTCAAATAGGTCCAAAATAATCTTGAAGCAACTTATTTCAGTAAGAATGTAGTTGTAGACGTAGCAGCTCAGACCAAAAAAAGGTCTTTAGGAAGACACCCAGTGGAGATGTCTAAAAATAACTACAAGAAAAGGGCAATTTCCTTCATATGTTCTGTTTGATCTTCTCTGAGAATGGCAAAGGGAATTTCAGGAGAACCAGGGCTGCTGACTTTGGACATCTTTATTTTTAAATGCCAAAATATTTGCCTAGGGATTTTTTTTGGGTTTTTTTAGTGTTTTTAAAAACTCACTTTCCGTTCTCCAAATCAGTCAAAAGTAAAGGAAAAGAGTTACTTTTTTTTTTTTAGGGAATTTTGCCTTCTAGGAGAAAAATGATTTGGAAGCAACCTCCCAGTTCAGTTCTACGATTTATTAGGGGAAAAGTCTATTTAAATACACAGGCAATGAAATTCAGGTTTCTAAATCGAGTAATAATTCAATAGATTTAAAATAGTGAAGCATTGATGGCATCCTCTGGTGCATCAAGAACAGAGTGGCAAGCAGGCTGTGCTGCTTTGAGGATAATTAGCCTCAAACGAGGCCTTGAGTGACCTGTACTGGTGGGAGGTGTCCCTGCCTATGGCAGGGGGTTGGAACTGGATGATCTGTGAGGTCCTTTCCAACCTTACCATTCTATGATTCTATGAAACCAGCACACAGGCTGAGGGAGGTTCTGCTCCCTCTCTACTCTACCCTGCCGAGGCCACATTTGGAGCATTGTGTCCAGTTCTGGGCTCCCCAGTTCAAGGGCTGGGAACTGTTTGAGAAGGTATGGAAAAGGGCTACAAAGATGCTGAGTGAACTGCTGAGGAAAGACTGAGAAAATTGTGTCTTTTAGTCTGGAAAAGAGAAAGCTGAGGGGGGAATCTTACCAATGCTGAGTTAAAGGGTGGGTGTCAGGAGGATGGGACCAGCCTTTGTTCAGTGTTTCCTGGCAACAGGGCAAGGGGTAAGCAGGCACAAACTGGAACATAAGAAGTTCTATCTAAACTTGAGGAGGAACTCTTACAACTGAAGGGTGATGAAGCCCTGGAGCAGGCTGCCCAGGAAGATGGTAGATGGTAGGTCTCTGANTGGGAACTGTTTGAGAAGGTATGGAAAAGGGCTACAAAGATGCTGAGTGAACTGCTGAGGAAAGACTGAGAGAATTGTGTCTTTTAGTCTGGAAAAGAGAAAGCTGAGGGGGGAATCTTAGCAATGCTGAGTTAAAGGGTGGGTGTCAGGAGGATGGGACCAGCCTTTGTTCAGTGTTTCCTGGCAACAGGGCAAGGGGTAAGCAGGCACAAACTGGAACATAAGAAGTTCTATCTAAACTTGAGGAGGAACTCTTACAACTGAAGGGTGATGAAGCCCTGGAGCAGGCTGCCCAGGAAGATGGTAGATGGTAGGTCTCTGAGGTTCATGTTTGGCTCTGCAAGATCAGCTCTGGTGGATTCAGCTCTTTTGGCCAATGGTTACACTTCTGCTAATTCATTTGAGGGGGGGGGGGGGGGGAAAAAAAAAAAGAAAAAAAATATTAAAAAGAGAAAGAAGGAAAAAAAGAAAGTAAAAAAAGAAGTAGTTAAAATAGTTGCATGGTGATTCTAAAGGCCTCCTACCCATTGAATCCATCACACAGACACTCTGAGGATGGAATCTATCCATCTTTCAGTATCATGAGTTTGGTTTTGAGAGCTGCATGGATGGGAAAGTTTTATAATCACATTCCCTGGAATGAAGTTATGTGGTGAAGATCAGGTTAACCTGGGTATAGCTAGCTGCCAGAAAACACAGAAAATAGGGTAGGAAGCCAACCTTTCTGCTCTGCCTGGGCTCCAAAACACAGGAGATGTGTGAGTGTGTCTATTTATGCAAGCAGGGAGACACAGTCCTGCACACGTACACACACCTCCTTTAAATGTGCACACACACTCACACCAGAACTCATCCCTAGTGGTAATTTTGTTGCTGTCAAGGTGTTGATAAATGGAACAGATTCAGATATTTATCAGAATGAAGAGAAGAAATATTTTGTGTAGTATTTGCAGTTAAAAAAAAAAAATAAGAGACTGGGGAGTTTATTTGCATGAGCATTTAATTTTGGATAAAATAGGGATCAAAAAATGCAAGAAGTGGGTATTTGCAGCAGCAAAGCTTTGGTTCTTGCCTTTGCTGACTCAGCTGCTGAAATTTCCTGTTGTCAACAGAGATGTTGAGCTTCTGCTAGGGTGATCTAGAGCAGAAGCTTGGCTAGGAGCTGTGAATTGTCTTTCCTCTTGCCTGCTCCTTTTTTCTCCCTATTTCTATACTGGAAAACAGGTCAGTGAAAAGCTACTTGCTGAGTAAGCAAACTGCAGAAGATAGAATTATAGAGTCAAAACACTGCTTCAGAGCAAGACCTGTAAGATCATCCAGTCCAATTGTCAACCCAACACCATTGTGGTCTTTAAACTGTACCAAAGTGCCATGTCCACAGGTTTCTTGAACACCTTCAGGATTGGTGACTCTACCACCTCCCTTGGCAGCCTGTTCCAATGCCTGACCACTCTTGCAGGAAAGAAATTGTTCCTAATAGCCAACCTAAACCTCCCCTGGGGCAACTTGAGATTGTTTCCTCACATTCTATCATTTGATACTGGGGAGCAGGAGCCCAAACCCATCTCAATCCAACCTCCTTTCAGGGAGTTGGAGAGAGTCAGAAAGTCTCCCTCAGCCTTCTCTTCTCCACTGAACAATCCCACATCTCTCAGCCACTGTCATGGGGTTCACAATCTGCACTGATTACTGCAACACCTCCTTCAGGCTAATCATTTTGCAACCCCTCCTTCAGGCTAACCCTCTCAAATTGGATTAAATTAGGAAATAAGTCAAATTTCAACTGGCCTGCAAGAGAAAATCTCTTAAAAGGAGCAACTGGGGACCTTGAGGAGCAACTAGTGCCTTGGCCAACCTGGTCTAGTGGGAGGTGTCCCTCCCCATAGCAGAGGGGTTGAAAGTAGATGATCTTTAAGGTGCCTTCCCCTGGGACAATGTAAGGCCACTTCCTCTTGTTTTGTTATCCAATATTTGAAGGAAGTGACTGAACCCCACCCCACTAAAACCTCCTTTGAGCGAGTTATAGAGACCAATGAGGTTTTCCTTCAGTGCCATCTTCTCCAGACTAGGTAATCCCAATTGCCTAAGCCTCTCCTCAGAAGACTTATTGGATAGATCCTGAAAGTCCAGGAAGAGCGTGGAACATGGAAGAGGATGAGCAGATATTTATTGTTACTTGTAAAGGGAGGATTTGAATTAATGGGATGAGAAATAAAATTTTTGGATGGAAGATTGTAAGACCTCTAAACACAGAAGAGCCTTAGGATAAGTTTACAGCAGGGTTAAAGTATCATCTGGGCTCCTGGAAGCTAGACTGGAGGCAAAGCTGCATGCTTAGTGGTGAACAAGATCAGAGGGCACTTAAGAGCAAGTGCCATGGCAGAGTTCACATTCATACAGTGGGATTCCCTTTCTCCCAAGACCAGGTTGAAATAATCCATCCTGATGACTGAGAAACTAAAGGGCTGGCAGCCAAAACTGATGTTTGCATCCCACATTAGGTGATACAGAAGTGAGGGCTTAAGGCTTGCCAGTGGACAGAAGTGGATTAACCCTTTTTGGGTTTGAAGCTATTTCAGATGTACTCAAAAATAACTGCTGTAGCCCACTACAGTCACTCCCCTGGATCACCAGGCTGTCTGGATTGCTGCTCATGGATCAGGGTGCTCCCTTGAAGACAAGGCAGGGTGTTATCAGCAGGGACCTTTATCTCTGCACTGTCACTCACTGCAGAGCCAGCTATCTCTGAAGGGGCTGATACTGCCTCTTCTCACCCAGAGAGAGAGGTGATAGTGCTGCTATCTCAGAGGCTTTACACCCAGCTCTGGCTTCAGTTAACATCCTCTCTTTGATAGGAGAGGAGAAGGAAGGGCCCTGGTGGAGCACAGGCCCTGGTGCCAGATATAGTCAGTGAGGGAGGTTGGGATGAGGGGGAAGATGTAAGGTAAGATCATCTGGGTGGTTCTCATAGGAAGGGTTGCTTGCTCAGATGAAGATATCTATAGCCAGCAGGCTGTTTTTCCCCTCTCAGGATGGAGGGTGGTGAGGTGCCAGAGAGGTGGGCAGAGCAGCTGAGCTTGCTGGCACTGCTGAGCAGATGGCTGTGTGTACTTGCTAAAAGCTCATAGATAGAGGGACACAAATGGGGAAAGGTCAGAGGCAAAGCCAAGTCTCTCTGTGAGGTGACTGAAAAGCACAAGCCACTAACACAACTTACCAGGAACACAGAGAGAGAGATGATGAAAGGGAATCAGTCAGGAATACATCAGTATTTACCAAGTATCTTGGGTGCAGATGTGATGCCAAGTCCTTTAACAATTTTGTCTTTAAAAGTGGAGAAAAAAGAACTCCTAAACTGGCTGTCCAGATCTTTGCTTGGTGGGTAGTTGAAGAATTAACCAGGTTGGAAAACACCTTCGAGATCAGGTCCAACCTATCACCTAACACCTTCTAATTTACTAAACCATGGCACTAAGTGCCTTATTCAGCCTCCTTTTATGTACTTGCAGCTCTATATACAATCCCAGTATTTAATTCTTCAGCCAGGGTAGTGAACTGAACAAACTTCTATGGTGATGGTGGTGAAACACTCACAATTTGCCCAGAGAAGTGGTAGATGTCCCAGCCCTGGAAATATTGAGGTTAGGTTGATTTGGGTTCTCAGCAACCTGCTCTAATTGTAAATGTGCCTGCTGACTGTTGAGATCTTTAAAGATCCCCTCCAACCCAAATCATTCCATAATTCTGTGACATACCTCTAGGTAACTTAGGTGGCAAGACAGACTGAAAATCTGGAAAGAGGCAAGGTAGCAGGAGAGAAAATGAAGCATCTGGGGCAAAGGATATTGATAAGGAAGGGACAAAGGGTGGAATACCTGAGATTGATAAAGCTGACATCTTTGATGCCCCACCTGTGTTGTTCACACCTGGTTTGCACCTGTAGTACCAAGAATGGGCTGCTGGTCACTCTTTGTCTGGCTTGTTTTGTTTGCTCTTGTGCCAGGATGACAGAAAAGCAGTCTGGAAAGCACTGTCTCCTTTTGCATGATAAAATCCATCACATCTCCTTAGTTGTCCCAGTGCAAATGTGAGAACTTGGAGAATTCCTCCTGGCTGGATCACAGATGTTTGATGTGCAGACAGAAGCTGGCTCCGTATCTGCCTCCCTCCACCTTCCCATGTTTCCTGCACTACATCTACAGGACCTGTGAACCTATGACAGAGGTAGGAAGATTTCTTGCTACTTATCTCAAGTTGTAGGAATCTTATAGTACCCTATGGAAAGTGTGATTCCAGCCAAAACAACACCCAGCACAGAAGCAAGACTTGGAAAATGGATATGAGATTCCTATTTATTATTCTAGTAAATCCTCCTCTCAATTTCTTCTGCTGTGCAGCAACCTATCATGCACTGCACATGATACACTTGGTAAGATTCTGAATTCTCTACCTTTTAACTTTTCTATTAGTCACTGTGACACAAAGAAGATGATATCTGAGCTGACACAGGCTCTTACATGGCCAAGGGCCAACTCCAGAACTGGTACAAACCTGTTTGATCCCACTGTAATCAACAGAGCTATGTCAATATTTGTTGCTTGTAACCCAGCCACTCAGGTGATGGAATCACAGATTTGTTTTGGTTGGAAGAGGCTTTTAAGACTGTCAAGTCCAACCCTTAACCCAGCACTGTCAGGTCACCACTACACCATGTTCTTCAGCTTGGAAATCCCTTCAGGGATGGGGACTGCCCTGGCAAGCTTTTTCCATTCCTTGACAACCTTCCTAGGGAAGAAATTTCTCCTAACAACCAACCTAAACCTCCCATGGTGCAACTTGAGGCTGTTTCCTCTTGGCTTATTCCTTGAGAGATCACTCCCAACTTGGCTCCAACCTCCTTCCAGGGAGCTGGAGAGATCCAGAAGGTCTCCCCTCAGCCTCCTTTCCTCCAGACTAACTGGAGTTCTCTCAACTGCTCCTCACCAGAAGCTTCTGTGCTGCAGAAACTTCACTATCTTTGTTGCTCCTCTCTGGAAACAATCCAGTCCCTCAATGCTCATTTTGGAGTGAGAGACCCAAAAATGAACCCAGGATTGGAGGTGTGACCTCATCAGTGCCCAGTCCAGGGCAGTGATCCCTGCCTTGCTCCTGCTGGCTGATCCTAGCCAGGATGTTGTTGGTCTTCTTGGCCACCTGTGCAGACACTGGCTCATATTCAACCAGCTGTCAACCAACAGACTGAAATCAAAGGTGTACAGTTGGTTTGTTTCCTTTAATAGGTAGGACAGACAGGTAGCAACTGCTAAAATGTTTACTTATAGCATCACAGAAGAGAAACTGATATTTTTCTGATTTAAATTGCTGCATTAATTGGTCTAACATGAGGCAGCAGGTAAGATTTTCCAGTATAGTTAACGACTTGAAGAACCTCTATAGTTTTTCTTTCCCAAGGCCAGACTTTGGAGGCTAAAAGAACAATGCTTTTTCTTAAATATATCCACAGCTGGCTGGTTGGAATCACTGCTTTTCATTTTTGTTCTAAGTCATTTTATGTTTTTCTTGTACAAGAAAGCCTCCAAAATGCATGAGGAATACCAGAGTGAGAGAAGAGCCTGTTGGAGCGGGTCCAGAGNAGTGATGAGAACTTCAAAAAGCAAGAACACTACATTGTTCTTAGCTGAAAATAGAGTCAGCAGTGAAATCCAAAATAACATAACGTGGTGTTCTTTCAGCTGGGTAGAGGTCCTGAATAACAAAGAATGAGATGCAAAAATAAAGAGAATAATGAGAGAAAAAGTCAGAAGAGAGACCAAGCTGGAAAAAAAGAAGAGGAGATTCTGTATGTGCATGTGTGTGTGCGTGCAAAACTTTTCCACTAGAGGAGAGGTTGGTCTGGAATTCCAGTCCAAAAGAACGCTCCCATAAATTAACTCATTTTTGTTTTTTCAAACATCAGTTACCCTCACCACAAGGTCTCGGTGCTGTGCCATTTCCAAACCACTTTGGGACTGTCAAACATAAATCATGGGGTGTGGAAGCAGTGGAGGCAGAGAGTTATGATCTGGGCACAAGGTGCAAATTGCTTAGAGTTAGCGCCAGGTCTCTTTTTTTATTATTATTATTATTATTTCTTCTTCTTCTTTTTATTTTTTTCTTCTCACTGAAAGGGAATTATTATTATTATTATTAGTAGTAGTAGTATTATCATTATTATTATTATTATTATTATTTCTCTTTCTTGTTCTTTTGATGCCTTTCTTTCTTCCACACTCTTCCCTACTGCTTTTCCCCCTCCCCTTTTTTTCTTTTCCTCTTCATTTTATTATTTCATTTTATTATTTATGTAATATAATTTTATTTAATCAAGTGTTTATTTATTTAATTACTGTAACCAGGGAAGACTAAGAAGCAGCAATTAGAGCAGCATTTACTAGAAAAAGCCACCTCTGTTGAAGTATTACTCTCAGCATGACATCCATAGGAAATCTTTACCCTGTGAGGGAATATATTCCTCTGTTCTTCAAATCTCTCCCCTTTCCTGCTTTATGTTCTCCAGAAGTTATGGTGGTCTCAGTCTCAAAGAGATACAGCAATTGGTAGGACACTAAATTGAAGTAAACTGGACAGGCTGGAAAGACCTCATGAAGTTCAACCAAGGCAAATGTAAGGTCCTGCACTTAAGGAGGAGCAAACTCCTGCACCAGTATAGGTGAGAAGTTGACCTGATGGAAAGCAGCTCTACAGAGAAGGACCTGGGAGTGCTGGTTCACAGATTCACCATGAGGCATCGATGTGACCTTGTGGCAAAGAAAGCCAACGGTCTCCTGGGGTAAGAACAGTGTAGCCAGCACGTTGAGGAAGGTTCTTCTCCCCTCCTACTCTGCACTAGTGAGGCCACATCTGAAGTATTGTGTCCAGTTCTGGGCTCCACAGTTCAAGACAGACAGGGAACTACTGGAGAGAGTTCGGTGGAAAGCTACGTAGATGCTGAAGGGCCTGGAACATCTCTGTGAGGAGGAAAGTCTGAGACACCTGGGGCTGTTGAGCCTGGAGAAGAGTAACTTGAGAGAGGATCTTCTCAAAGCTCAGCAAGAGCTGAAGGGTGGAGGACAAGAGGATAGAGCCAGACTCTTGCCAGTGGTGCCCAGTGACAGGGTGAGGAGCAATGAGCACAAACTAGATGAGTGCAAACACAGGAGCTTTCATTTGTACTTAAGGAGGAACTTTGTTGCTGTGAGGGTACTGCAGCCCTGGCCCAGGTTTTCCAGAGAAGTTGTGAAGCCTTCTTCTTTGGAAAGACTTCAAATCCACCTGGACATGTTCCTATGCAATCTGCTCTAGGAATACCTGATCTAGCAGGAGGTTGGACTAGATGATCTCCAGAGGTCACTTCCAACCCCTGACATTCTGTGATTCTGTATGTAGTTGCTTTTTTAACAGCAGCTGTCACTACCTTGATTATGTGATTCCAGTCATCTATGGCACGTTGCCTGTGATACTCACAGGTGACTAGAGGGGATTTTTTGGTAGGGGTAAAAAAGAAATATAGAACTTGATTATCAGGAGAGTGCTCTTCATCATTAGGAATTTAGGCTCCTTCTTCTGCTTGCCTACCATTTGCAGCTCCAACCAAAGGAAGCAAAGCAAGAAAGAAAAGCAATGGTCAAAAATATCTAAATGAATTTGTGCATTTTTATCCTAGCAGTGATGACTCTGGATAACTATGGGGAGAAGTAAACAGGCCTTTTTGGACATCATCTCAAATGGAGCTCAGGAAAGCTTCCTGGAATTGGTTATTCCTGTAAATTTCTTCTTCAAAATTGTCTTGGGAGATGACAGCATTTGCATGTTAGAAAGTTCTTACAGCTGCATTACTCTCTCCTGCTACTCCATGATCCAGTTGCAGTCACTCTGCTACTTGGAATAAAGAAAAAAACAATATATATATATTCTGGTTCTGTCTCATTTCAGAGCTTTTGACAGAAGTATAGAAACCAAAGCATGGAGATTTGTGTTCTAATGACTGAAACTTGGACTCCAATCTTGCCAACAAAATTAGCCTCTTAGTTGAGGGATCTTCTGGACTTGTTCCACAGAAAAGAAGACGACCAAGGAAATATGTCTAAGGTTCACAGACACTGTGATATAACTCTTTGTAGATGTCTTCCTTCATCAACCCATCTACAGTTTTATTTTCCTCTTAGGTGTTATTATTTAAAACCCACATCATCCAATACTCTTAAATTCACAGAGTGGGAATTTCCTTTCTTATGATCTTATTCCCCCTTTAAGGGATAAGGACCTTGACTTTGTGTAGAAATCTACATGACCAAAAGCTGACCTGGCTCTATGTTTGGCTCCAGAATCACCCTATAGATGATGGCAGAGTCTGGAGGAGCCCAAGTGCTGGAGTGTAGAGATGAAGCAAAGCATGGACATCCATCTGGCATGGGTTTTGATTTCATGCTGCTCAGTAACACCCTGTGTAAAGTTTTCCAGAGTCCATTTGCAAATCCATAAGTTGTAGTCAACATCTGCCTCATTTGTGTTCCCTGTGGAAGGGTTTTTTGCACATCTTGTCCTCTCCAGGCCATGTAAACGCACTCGTTCCTGAAAACAGCTTGACCCTCTTTTGCAAACTCATGACTATCTCAGTCACATTTTCTTCTCAGCTATTTATTCTAAATCCACTGCTCCCTTCTAAAACTCCTCTAGATTCCAGCATTTTTACCTTGAGGGATCTGAGACAGGTTCCATTAAGCCTTTCTACACGAGAATCTTCTCCCCCCAGTTTTCGCTGTGCTGTTTTGTATGAAGCTGAATATTTAATCCAAACTGAAATGAGGTCTCTCCTGTGTTTAGATGTGTTTGAATGAAGCACTGTCTGGCACATGTTCCATGTCTGCATCATACACCCTGCCACACGTCAGCCTTGCCCTCAGCTCCCCTCAATTAGCAATGACCTGATTTCTGCACAGACTTCTCTTGTCCTAAGGGAAAAGGGACACTGCAGGGGAGGAAACATTCAAACTAGCTGTCCTCTCTCCAGCCATTCCTCCTTAGTCCCTTTACAGCACCCTCTGCTGTAATCTAGAGAGAGAAAAGGAGGCTCAGGGGAGACCTTATTGCTCTCTACAACTACCTGAAAGGAGGTTGTAACCAAGTAGGGGTTGGTATCTTATCCCAAGCACTCATTGACAGCACAAGAGGACACAGTCTCAAGCTGTGCCAGGGCAGGTTTAGGCTGGATGTTAGGAGGAAAATCTTCACAGAAAGAGTGACTGGCATTGGAATGGGCTGCCCAGGGAGGGTGGTGGAGTCACTGTCCCTGGAGATGTTTAAGAGGAGGCTGGATGAGACACTTAGTGCCACGGTTTAGTTAATTAGAAGGATTGGGTGATGGGTTGGACTTGATGATCTTAGATCTTTTCCAACGTGGTTAATTCTGTGATCTTGTGATTTTGAATGCTTGAGAAACTACTTGGCTCTTCTGAGACCCCACCTGGGGTACTGTGCCCACCTCTGGAGTCCCCAACACAAGAAGGACTTGAATCTGTTGGAAAAGGTTCAGGGGAGGGCCACAAAGATGCTGGAGCACCTGTTCTGTGAGGACAGGTTGAACAAGTTGTGTCTGTTCAGCTTAAAGAAGAGAAGGATTTAGGGAGACCTTAGGGTAGCCCATCCAGGAGAGCAGGGTGGATTTAGATGGGACATTAGGAAGAAGTTATTTACTATGAGGGTGGTGAGACACTGGAGCAGGTTGTGGGAAGTTGTGGACAGTTCTTCCTTGGAAGTGTTTAAGCCCAGGCTGGATGAGGCTTTGAGCAGCCTGGTCTAGTGGGAGGTGTCCCTGCTGGTGTCAGGAGAGTTGGAACTTAGATGATCTCTAAGATCCCTTCCAACTCAAGTCATTCTGTGATTCTAAAGCAGTCAAAGAATTGTTCTGTGCAAAGCAGTTGTAGCTCACAAAGCTGCAGGCAGCCAACACATTGCATGATAACCTTCAGGTGGCAACATAAAAGACAATCTATAAGCTTCACGAGGTCAACTGACACCACATTAGGAGGCTGAGTGACAGAGAGAAAAGTACATAAGCAGAGACAAGCTTTGGCTGTCAAGGAAACAGGGTCTGAATGGTGCTGTTGTAGAAAGAGTCATCGTTGTTGGTGTTGGGGGTTTCTTCTCCTAATAAAAGGTAATCTAATAAAACCTGCCAGCTTGTTTGCTTTCACACTGGAGTGTCCCACATTGAGGAACGTATCAAGTTGAAACTGCATTGAGCAAAGCATAAACAGCATTCTTCAGGAAGAAGTTCAGATGGTTTAAGAGCACTTGGAGGTCTCAAAAGGAAAATATAAGGAGGGATTTGCATGTAGCAGATGGAATGTGGGATTTTTCATAACAACATTTAAAGTCTCCATATAGAGAGGGTCTAAGCCATGGAATTCAGATCCAGACTATCTGTATCTCCAAACTCATATGAGCTCTGAGCTGTGTGTTTTACTTGGTCTCTTACAGAGACATAGGATCCCACTTCAAAAACAAAGCAGAGTACTGTACTTTGAATCTCCTGTCCCCCCTGGGGAAAGCATTGGTGTTTAGCATTAGAAGTGCAGAAGCTGGGATCATGAAAATTCATTCTTTGTGTTCTGTGCCAATATGATGAAGCTATCTTTGCAGAGAACACCTACGAGAATGGGAAAATGGGACAGGATCTACTCTTGATAGCTAACTGCTAATAAATACTTCTCTGGTTCAATGTCAGACATCACCATGAAGGAAGATAGCTGCTTGGATGCTTTCTACTGGGAGTAGAATACAACTATTCAAAGAGTTCAAGAGAGGATCACAAAGCTGCTGGGGGGACTGGAGCATATTGACAAGGTCTTGTAATGACAAGACAAGGGGCAATGGTTTTAAACTGGCAGAGGGGAGATTTAGACTGGATGTTAGGACGAAGTTCTTTACAGTGAGGGTGGTGAGACACTGGCACAGGTTGCCCAGGGAGGTTGTGGCTGCTCCCTCCTTGGAGGTGTTCAAGGCCAGATTGGAGGAGGCCTTGAGTGACCTGTGCTAGTGGGAGGTGTCCCTGCCTATGGCAGGGGGTTGGAACTGGATGATCCTTGAGGTCCCTTCCAACCTTACTACTCTATGATATCTGTGAATCCCAGAACCACAGCCTGGTGAAAGGGATCTCTGGCGAACATCGAGTCCAACTCCACTGGTAACGCAGGCTCACAGCAGCTTGCCCAGGACCACAATGTCCAGGTGGGTTTGGAATCTCTCCAGAGAAGGAGATTCCACAACTTCTCTGGGCAGTCTGGAACAGGGCTCCAGCAGCCTTACACCAAAGACATTTTTCCTCCTGTTCAGATGGAACCTCCTGAGTTTGTGTTTGTTGCCACTTGTCCTGTAACTGGGCACCACTGACAAGAGTCTTGCCTCATCTTCTTGATCCTTTAGCTCATAAGCATTCATCAAATCTCTTCTCAGCCTTCCTTTCTTCAGGCTAAACAGCTCCAGATCTCTTAGGCTGTACTTGTAAGAGAGAAGTTCTATTCCCTTAATCTTCCTTGTAGCCTCCGATGGACTCTCTCCAGTAGTTCCCTGTCTCTCTTGAACTGGGGAGCCCAGAACTGGACACAATGCTCCAATTGTGGCCTCACTATGATATAATAGAGGAGGAGGAGAACTTCTCTCAACCTGATGGTCACACTGTTCTTAATGCATTCCATCAGACCATTTACCTTCTTCAGCCAGAAGGGCACTTTGCTCTCTCATGGTCAGTTTACTGTCCACCAGGTTACCAGATTATGACTATTTTGTGTTGATCCATCCTTATTACTACATTACACCTTAACCAATGCACTTTCTCTTCCACTGTGAACCACAAATGCTGCTGTCAATTCCCCATCACCCCTTTTCCATTGTCAGAATTTTCCCTTGCAGAGCCCACTTAATATCTGTTTCCATTCACACCTATTTTTGTCAGTAGGCTTTCCAGCATTTTTGTTTTGCCTCTAACCCTGGGTAGTTTAATCTTCTCCTATGTTTGCCTAGTTTATTTCTGAGAATGTCATATGAGACAGTGTTAAAAGCTCTAATAAAATCAGTGTGTGCATTGGCAGCTACTGCTCCTCCTGTACCTACAAACTTGTTACTGTCTATAGTAAGACATCAGATTGGTTTGACACGTCAGCTTTTACTTCTTGTTTTTCCTTTCTTTTTATTAAATCAATTTTTAAAAATCCTTTATTTATCTTTTCTCCTTTATTTTCTCTCTCTCTCTCTCTCTTTTTTTTTTTGTTGTTGTTGATTTTTGTTTGTTTGTTTATTTGGGTTCTTTTGTTGGTTTGGTTTGGTTGTTGTTTTGCTTTGTCCTTTTTCCTCTTAGTCTTTCTGGCTTTCTTTCACTGGGCATCTGGCCTCTATTCTGCACATGAATTTGTTCTGAATTCCTCCTGCTGTGCAACGTTTGTGTTTGAAACAAACACAGATATTTGTGGGGTATTGTGCTCAGTTCTGGGCTCCCCAGTTCAAGAGGGATTCCAATAGAGGGTCACAAATGTGCTGAGGGGATTGGAGCATCATTCTTATGAGGAGAGGCTGAGTGACCTGAGAGTCTTTAGCTTGGAGAAGAGCAGACAGAGATGATCTTCTCCAGATACAAAAATAGCTATAGAGTGGAGGTCATGAGGATGGGGCTGGGCTCTCCTCAGTGGTGACTAGTGATAGGACAAGGGGCAAGGGGCACAAACTAGAACATACACAGTTTCACTTGAATTTAAGGAAGATCTTCCTTACTTGGAGACTGCCAGATCACTGGAGCAGGCTGCCCAAACAGGCTGTGGAGTCTCCTCTGGAGAGATTCCAAACCCACCTGTCAGTGATCCTGGACAACCTGCTTTGGGTGACTGCTTCAGCAGGGAGGTTGGACCAGATGATATCTAGAGGTCCCTTCCCACCCCCTTGCCAAGCTGACTTCACCAGCTTTCTTGCTCTTGAAACATCTTAACTTTCTGTACAGAATTCTGGCATGATGGGGATTGCAAGGACATTCAAGGATCCCTTCCAACCTGATGCATTCTGTGATACTAAGGCACTTTGAATCTCTACAAGACAGCAAATAAAGCTCTGGATACCTATATACAGGAAACTGAATCCTACTCTATATCTCCACCAGTTATAAGGAAAAATCTGGACACCTAATATGTATTAACTCCTCCTTGTTAATATCTACATATGTACATCTGAACTAATGCTCTACTTGGTCTCAAGTCTTATGAAGAGCATTAAAAGTCCTGTGAAATCATGCAAGAAGAGAGCTAAAGTCAACTGATTGCACAATGTTTTGGTGAAAAAAATATGGATTACCTGGATTCACAGACAAGAATTTGGAGCCCCCAGCACAGGAAGGACATGGAACTGTTGGGGTGGGTCCAGAGGAGGCCACGAAGATGCTAAGAGGGCTGCAGCAGCTCTGCTATGAGNACAAAATAGCTGCAAAAGAATTAGTTCATGGATGAGAATTTGCTTTTCAGTCTAGAAGTAAAAAACAGGCACACACACACACACACACACACACACACACAGGATGATGCTCAACTGAGTGAAATAAGACAGAAAGGTAAATATAGGCTTGAGCTTCAATTTTTCTTCAGAAGATCTTTTCAGAAGGGCACATTTAAGGGAAAGAAACTGATGGGGTCTTTGTTTAAATGCTTTTCCCCTTAGAAAGCTGGGTTGTTGTTTTGTTTTGGGTTTGGGTTTGGTTTTTTTGTTTTTTTTTTTTTTTCAGGAGCATGTCTCAGGATACTCCATGTTGTCTTGACAACAAATATCAAGGGTTTCCATTTAGATCACTACGCAGCAGACCAACAGTTTATCTCCTGGGCAAAGATATAAAAGAAATATCAAATAAACTCTTGGAGGTGTGACAGTGTCAGCTAAATGTCTTTAAAGAGCCTTTTGTCCTGCTTCTGCCTGTCTCAGGGTGTTGCCACTTTGAGGCCAGAAAGGAACATACTGATAATTTAGTCTTGTCTCTTTCAGAAACTCTTTCCTTTCTGCTCTTCTCCTCTTGGCTCCCATTCCCAGCTCCCTGTACATCTCTCCTTTGAACACTCATTCCTTTTGAAGATACACCCAAGATTAGTTAATTGCCACCTCCTTCCACCAGCACTATTATTCAAGCAAATCACACATCCTCCTAGTCTCAGACTCAGTGGAAACACTTAGCAAGGTGGCCATGGCCACACATGGGCCAGGCAATAACACCTCAGTGCTTATTTTGTTATTGTGGAGCTATGTTAGCTGTGGAAATCAACTACAGCCTTGCTTTATGGAACATCTTTTGCTGCCATTTGTCACTCAGAAGAGCCTAGGATTGATACTACAAAGAAATTTATCACAGATGGCTATTCCTTATGGCACCTTTCCAGAAAATATCCAATGGCATTGTCCTAATAACTCATGATTTATATCACAATTTGGCCTAAAGTCCTTAAGCATGAGTAGAGTCTCCTTTTATAGAACCATAGGATCATAGAATCATGCAATCATAGATTGGTTTGGGTTGGAAGGGACTTTTAAAAGTCCTCTAGCCCAACCCTTCTCTAGTCAGAAGGACATTGAGTCATAGAATCGAAGTTGGAAGGAACCACAAGGATCATCTAATTCCAACCCCCCTGCCATGGGCAGGGACACCTCACACTAGATCAGGCTGTCTAGAGCCTCATCCAGCCTGGCCTTCAACACCTCCAGGGATGAGGCTTCCACCACCTCCTTGGGCAATCCATTCCAGGGTCTCACCACCCTCATGGTGAAGAACTTCTTCTTAACATCCAGTCTAAATCTACCCACTTCTAGCTTTGTTCCATTCCCCCTAGTCCTATCACTACCTGACAGCCTACAAAATCCCTTCCCAACTTTCTTGTAGGCAATCACAGAATGGTTTGGGTTGGAAAGGAACTTTAAAAGTCATCTAGTCCGACCCTTCTGCAGTCAGGAGGACATCAACAGCTGCAGGAGGTTTCTCAGAGTCCCATCCAACCCGACCTGGAATAGGGCTTCTAACACCTCTCTGGGCAACCTGGAGCACTGTTTCACAACCTCAGCATAATATTTTTTTCTTTAGATCAAATCTAGATCAATTATTTTAGTGATAAATAAGACCCTGCACATATTAAACTAGGTTTAAGGTCATGGGTCATGTTCAAAGTACCTGCAAGAGCGGGACAAGACACTGAGTTTTCCAAGATGTATTCATGAAATGGGGGTCATATGTTTTGGTTTAGGTTGTTTTTTGGGTTTTTTTGGGTGTTTGTTTTGTTTTATGGGGTTTTTTTGTTTGTNTCCTTAAGCATGAGTAGAGTCTCCTTTTATAGAACCATAGGATCATAGAATCATGCAATCATAGATTGGTTTGGGTTGGAAGGGACTTTTAAAAGTCCTCTAGCCCAACCCTTCTCTAGTCAGAAGGACATTGAGTCATAGAATCGAAGTTGGAAGGAACCACAAGGATCATCTAATTCCAACCCCCCTGCCATGGGCAGGGACACCTCACACTAGATCAGGCTGTCTAGAGCCTCATCCAGCCTGGCCTTCAACACCTCCAGGGATGAGGCTTCCACCACCTCCTTGGGCAATCCATTCCAGGGTCTCACCACCCTCATGGTGAAGAACTTCTTCTTAACATCCAGTCTAAATCTACCCACTTCTAGCTTTGTTCCATTCCCCCTAGTCCTATCACTACCTGACAGCCTACAAAATCCCTTCCCAACTTTCTTGTAGGCAATCACAGAATGGTTTGGGTTGGAAAGGAACTTTAAAAGTCATCTAGTCCGACCCTTCTGCAGTCAGGAGGACATCAACAGCTGCAGGAGGTTTCTCAGAGTCCCATCCAACCCGACCTGGAATAGGGCTTCTAACACCTCTCTGGGCAACCTGGAGC
Source organism: Ramphastos sulfuratus (assembly GCA_013399055.1). Lineage (NCBI taxonomy): Eukaryota > Metazoa > Chordata > Aves > Piciformes > Ramphastidae > Ramphastos > Ramphastos sulfuratus. The sequence continues at coordinate 124,942 of WBNM01038893.1, forward strand.
ACTGTTTCACAACCTCAGCATAATATTTTTTTCTTTAGATCAAATCTAGATCAATTATTTTAGTGATAAATAAGACCCTGCACATATTAAACTAGGTTTAAGGTCATGGGTCATGTTCAAAGTACCTGCAAGAGCGGGACAAGACACTGAGTTTTCCAAGATGTATTCATGAAATGGGGGTCATATGTTTTGGTTTAGGTTGTTTTTTGGGTTTTTTTGGGTGTTTGTTTTGTTTTATGGGGTTTTTTTGTTTGTGTTTGGTTTGGTTTGGTTTGGTTTTGGTTTTGGTTTCCATCTGCCTTACCCATTTACAATGATAGTGTTAGTAATCTTGCAGTCTTCTGGAACTGGAAGCCTGGAATTTTTGGCCTACAGAAGATGTGAATGCTTCATCACTGGAATTGCCAAAAGCCAGGTTGGCTATGGCTTGGAGCAATTTGGTCTAGTGAAGTAAGTCAATTTCCTCAACAAGAGGCTTAAACTACGTGATCTGTAAACGTTCCTTCCAACCCAAACCATTCTGTCATTCCAAGTAGGGTCCAAAGGCAGCTAAAGTGAAGAAGAAAGAGGGGGGCAAAGAGAAAGTAAAAGAAAAACAAAGATTATTTCAAGAAAACTAACCCCACAGTCTCATCCTTGAAGAAGATTCATTTTGGAGCATAACAACTTTAGAGTGGCCCGTAAGAAATGTTGCTATTACACCATGAACAGGTTTTGCCCATCTGACTTCTAGTGCCCAGCCCATTCCAACTGGCATGGACTGGAAAGAAATGAGAACTGTGAGCCAAAGGAACACTTTATTTAACACACAACATTAAAAGTGGTTTCCCCTGGACCCAGAAACTGCACCATGAGAAGTGCCATTGGATGGATCTGCTGCAATGAAAAACACAGGCACGGGGCTTTATTTATGAGGAGTTATAAATTCTACTGCTTTCTGCCCTGCAGGCAGGGGTAGTTTTCATCACTGTGCTGCTCTGATGGGAAAGAAAGCTTCATGGAAGTGTGGCTGCTTGGGTCAGGGGAACTTCTTAGTTTCTAATGCCCAGCTTACTGTGTTGAGAAACTAAAAGAGATCAGTGTTGTGTCCTCCCGTGTCTCATCCACCTGTGTTTCACAGCAGCTCTAGGAGAAGATCTTCTCAAAGCAGTGATTCAGAGGTGGTGTGTTAAAAAGTAGCAAATGCCAGACAGTCACATAAACCATATCCCCATAAATTCTGAATCTTTCACCACCCTGCCTGTGCTTGCTCTGCTTTTCACTACCCTCAGCTCTGCTTTACAAAGATTTCATGACTCATCCAAACCTTCAACTAAGATACCAGATGAGACATCCGTTTCCTTCAACAGGTACAGATGTATTGCTCCCTCCCTGGAGGTGGTCAAGGCCAGGTTGGATGAGGCTTTGAGTGATCTGTACTAGTGGGAGGTGCCCTTGCCTATGGCAGGGGGTTGGAACTAGATGATCCTTGAGGTCCCTTCCAATCTTACCATTCTATGATTCTATGTATTGATGTAACTAAAAATCCTGTAGTTGCCTTTTTCCACGTGGATCACTGGTCCAGGTCAACTAAGTGCTGCAGCTGCACAGTTCTGTACATGACAGCTCATGATTGCTGGATACTGACAGTGTGGTGACTTCCTATAAGATCAGCTCTCCAGAAATGAAATACCTTCATTGCAATAAGGGTCCAGCCTGTGACTTCTCAGCTGAAAAAGTGAGAGCTTCTCATCAAATATTTATGGTAGGAAGTATGAAAATTTCATTTTCTAGTCAACTTCCTGAAATGCAACAGGATGTTTTAGCTTAACTAGAAACATTTGCCTCTTACAAATGCTGCTTATTAAAAAAAAAAGAAAAAAAAAGTAATAAAACCAAACAAAAATGAAACAACCAACACTTAAAAATATAAAAAGCTTCTTCATGTAGAAATTCGACTATGAAGGATTATTTCCCAACAAATTTATTTCAGTCTAAGTAAAAGGAAGCCCATTCTTCAGCTCTGAAAGCTGCTTTTGGTATGGAGAATTACAGCTGAGATTAAGGAGAACTAACTTGTCATCTATAGACCATCAACAGTCTTCTAGGTCATGGTGAGTGGTTAGCAGCTTGTCACCCATTATTGCTACTTCAGAAGTGGGGGTTTTTTTCTCAAATAAATGGAGGTGATAAGGATGTCTGTTGGTCTGAACACTGAAAGTAGTATGAAAAGTTTGGAGTTCATTGTGTAGAGAGCTGTCAAGAGTTAGGGCTGGGCTGGCCACTAGGTAAGTGACAGATGCTCCCTATGAATCCCTCTCTCTTCCTAAAAGGAAAAGACAGGGAATGAAAGAGAGACACTGATGTGTTGGGAAATAAACTAAACCAGCTGGAATGAGAATAGGAACAATACAATTGAATAAATACAAACAAATACAAACCAATATCAGCCCAACCTCTGATGGTGATGATGTCACTGTGATCACTTATGTTGGGGGCAGGCACTGGGGAAGTCCCAGACTGAACTCCACAGGAACTGGATTCAGGAGCTGGATTCTGGAACTGCATTCAGAAACATTGATCAGAATCAAAGGTGAAAGAGATAGAGACCTCCTCAGATGCTGACCCTGGTGCTCCCTCAGCTTTCTCCTGAAGACAGGCAATGGGATGGAATGCCTTGCTTGTCAGTTTAGAGTCTCCTGTCCTGTCCTTTCCTCCCCACAAGTGCACTTCTTACTTACTGCACTCCAATGTGGGGCACAAGATGTAGCAGTGACTTTGGTCTGCCCAGAAGCAAGAGCCTTTATGCCTGCCCAACCCTTGGCTGGAACCCTATCAGGGTTCTCATCCTGCTAGAAGCAGGAACTGCCTGTGCAAGCATGGCCTGAACTTCAGAATGTGCCCTCATCAGGCAGGTACTCAGCTGAGATGTCAAGCCACCAAGCAGAATTAGCTCTGTTCTGACTGAAACTGCAATGAGAGTGGAGTCAAGTCACCAAGCAGAATTAGCTCTGTTCTGACTGAAACTGCAATGAGAGTGGAGTCAAGTCACCAGGCAGAATTAGCTCTGTTCTAACTGAAACTGCAATGAGAGTGGAGTCAAGTCACCAGGCAGAATTAGCTCTGTTCTAACTGAAACTGGAATGAGAGTGGAGTCAAGTCACCAAGCAGAATTAGCTCTGTTCTGACTGAAACTGCAATGAGAGTGGAGTCAAGTCATCAGGCAGAATTAACTCTGTTCTGACTGAAACTGGAATGAGAGTGGAGTCAAGTCACCAAGCAGAATTAGCTCTGTTCTGACTGAAACTGGAATGAGAGTGGAGTACCATGCAGCATGCAGACAGACTCATGTGAATAGAGAAATACACATAGAGAAACACCTGACTGTCATTAATCAGTTCTGTCAATGGGTGTTCTTGAAGCAGTTTTACCTTGGAAACAGAGAATGCTTTGCCATATTCATTGAATCAGAGACTCATAAAATTCTTTGGGTAGGAAGAGATCATTAAAGGTCACCTAGTCCAACACCTTTGCAGTGAGCAGAGACATATTCAATCAGATCAGGCTGCTCAGAGCCTTGTTCTCATAGTTCCTTGCTCTCCAAGATTTTCAGTAAGGTTTATGCACAGAGGCACTGGTGTAGACATTGCAGGTTCCCATTTTTGAGCTCGTTAACACTTCTAAAATGCTTTTTCAGCCAGAAAATGATGCTGCCAGCCTACTTCACAAGACTGTTTCAGTGGTGACTAGGGAAGATGAAATGATTAAGAATGAGGGGAAGTTATGGGATGGCACATATCCAACGTGGACAGCTCTGCCTTTCTAGAATTCTGAGCATCTAGTTCAAAGGTTCTGAGAAAATTTCTACCAGATTGCTGTAAACTGGAGAGCTCTGGATTTTGAAGTATCCTTTGAAGGATTCCCTCCTTTGAAGGATTTCTCCCTTTAAATTCAGCAGAGTTGATGCAATAAGCCTTTGGAAATAACAGAAAGATTGAGGTAAACATGTCTGAAACCATCGCTTGTCATCCATCCCTTTAACTTCATCCACATTAAATACACTGCGTGCCTGTAGCTCCAGCCAGACAAACACAGATATGATTTCAGGTCTTCACTGTCTGGGTATGAGGCTGAGCTACAGACACCACCAATGTGACATGCTTTTACCAAGGGTGGTGCCAAAACTGCCTTTCCACTTCCTGATGTGCCAAGGTTCCTTTGTATTGTATGTCACACCAATACAGAGCTTTCCCTTCACGGTGTTATTAATACACCCATGTGGGAGATCCAACCTCTTGCAGTCTGATGGGGGTACACTGAGCCTGGCTGCAGACATGCTAAAAAGGCTTCCTGTTCTGGTCTGGGTTGCATCCATTACACACAATACGTCAGGAAAAGAGAAGAGGGTGTAAAAAAAATAATGGAAGAATGAGAGAGGGTTTTTCAGGCAACAGAGGACTCATACAAAATAATTATAGATGATGTTTAAAGAAAACCTGGCTCTGTGCACAGCTGCTTAACTGCCATGTGAAGAATATGCCAGCCTGGGTGGGAGAGTGTAAAACCCTGTCTGCACTCAGATGCTTTCAAGTAGAATGAATTAAAGAAGTCATTAAACTGACAGAGACTTGAAATGATCTACTATGAGCATGACCCTCTCGATGGCTGCAGCAAGGATCACACTGGAGATCAGCTGCAAGCTGAAAACACATCAAGCTTCACCTGAGCTGAATGCTAAGGCTAAATCTCACCTACAAACCTTTACAATAACCAGGGGAATGTGTATTCATACATATGTTCACACATATATTCACTCTCTGGTTGAAGCAGAGAGAAATACCATGTAAATCACAGCTGCTTGAAAAGAAAGGCACCAGATGTCCATGCAAATCTATGCCTGAGAATCTGATTGCTAGTCTTTGTGTTTGATCATCTCCAAGGCTTCAGTCATTAGGGCTGTCTGATTTAAAAGGTGATCTTTGTTTGAGATCTTCCAGAGGAGGTGAATCTTTCCACATTAGGTTGTTTGGGTCAACCTGGTCTAGTTGAAGATTCCCCTTATGAGTGCAGTGGGGTTGGTATAGAGGTTTGAAGGTCCCTGCAAACCCAAATCATTCTATGATCCTGTGATAATCCATAATCTATGAGTTGGGTTGACTTGATCAAGATTGTCCAGCTAATGTGTTGAACTTCTAATACTAAAATTTGTGATCTCTCAGTTCTCTCAAATAGCTACATATACTGCATATGCTGCTACCAGATGCAAGAGAAATGATGGGGCAAAAAATAGTGCATCTAGTTACTCCTGAAACTAATACATCCATGAGTCTCAGGCCTGCTTAATCATAGAATCACATCTGGAGTCCTGTATGCAGTTCTGGAGGCCCCAGCATAGGAAGGACATGGAAGTGTTGGACTGAGTCCAGAGGAGGCCATGAAGATGCTAAGAGGGCTGGAACAGCTCTGCTATGAAGACACTGAGAGTTGGGGCTCTACAGCCTGGAGAAGAGAAGGCTTCCAGGAGACCTTAGAGTAGCCTTCCAGGATCTGAAGGGGCCTACAGGAAGGCTGGGGAGGGTCTATTGACAAGGTCTTATAATGACAGCACAAGGGGCAATGGGTTTGAACTGGCAGAGGGGAGATTTAGACTGGATGTTAGAAGGAAGTTCTTTCCAGTGAGGGTGGTGAGACACTGGCACAGGTTGCCCAGGGAGGTTGTGGCTGCTCCCTCCCTGGAGGTGTTCAAGGCCAGGTTGGAGGAGGCCTTGAGTGACCTGTACTAGTGGGAGGTGTCCCTGCCTATGGCAGGGGGTTGGAACTGGATGATCTTTGAGGTCCCTTCCAACCTTACCATTCTATGAGTCCATGAAACTGATTTGGCTTGGAACAGACCTTTCAAGTCCAACTGCCCTGCAGTCAGCAGAGACATCTGCAACTAGGGTAGGATGCTCAGGATCCCAAACAACCTGATGTGCAATGGTTCTAAGGATGGAGCATCTGCCAGCTCTCTGGGCAACCTCACTGTAACAATGTCTGTCTTCTCTCTAGGTTTTTTTCAGTTTAAAACCATCACTCCTTGTCCTCTTGCATCAGGGCCTGCTAAAAATCATCTTCCATTTGCTAAAATGATCTCTCATTTACTGTAGAATAGAGGTTCACTGAGGTGCAGCCACAAGCCAGTCTCTGGTGCTTGACATTTCTGCTGACACATCCCTTGCTAACACAGCAACGGATGAGTGGCAATAAGGCATTTTTGCCAGCTTCACACTCCTCCCATCCTCTGCAAGCTATTCTTGGATCTATCAGTGCAGCCAAGACTCAGCTCTTCTGTACCAGCTAACTCATGTAGAAAGGCTTGATTGTGTCAGACACTATGGCTTCAGGAACTTTTAACTCCCAGAGCAATGTCTCAGGCCCTGCATGGGGCAGCATCCTGGAATTCTGCTGTGTGCACCAGAGAGTTCGGTTTAGCATAAGCATACAAGGAAGAAGCAGGAGGTAAATTTACTGGAGTTTTCTTGCCTCTGAAAAGGATTTTGTTTAGAATGCTGAGTAAAGCATTACACAGCAACCTCCTGAAGGCTATTTTAAGAATATAATCATTTGCTTAGTGGTACTTTTTCCAGGGTGAGAAGCATCATCTTCTTTCAGCTCTACAGAAACAATGTGCCTTTAACAGAGACCCTTTCTGCATAACCAAAGTCAAAACACAATGTGATCAATAGGAAGAAAACACATCCTCCCTCAGAGAAGGACAATCTAACACCCTCCCAGGGATGAGGATGCATATCACAGAATCATAGAATCATAGAATCACAGAATCTTAGAATCATAGAATGACAGAATCATAGAATCACAGAATCTTAGAATCATAGAATGACAGAATCATAGAATCACAGAATCTTAGAATCATAGAATGACAGAATCATAGAATCACAGAATTACAGAATGGTAGGGTTAGAAGAGACCTCTAGAGATCATTGAGTCCAACCCTACGGCTAAAGCAGGATCACCTAGAGCAGGTCACACAGAAACACATCCAGATGGATCTTGAAAGTTTCTAGAGAAGGAGACTCCACAACCTCTTTGGGTAGCCTGTGCCAGTGTATTCTCACCTTCACACTAAAGAAGTTTTTCCTCATGCTGATAAGTGGGAGAAAACACTTTAGAAGACTGTGATTGTTGGCATGAATTTGGTGACTGTGGAGCCTTTCTGGCTTTCTGGAGGTGGTGAAGTCACCATCACTGGTAGTGTTCAAAAACAATACAGACATGGCACTTTAGGACATCGTTTAGTGGGCATGGTGATGCCAGGCTGGTGGTTGGACTAAATGAGCTTAGAAGTCTTTTCCAACCTTAATGATTCTGTGTTTCTATGATTCTCTGAACTACATGAATCACTGAATAAGGAATTTCTCATGTCTTGTCATTAGGGAGCTGTGCCATAGCTGTTGGCTGTGCTTTAGGATCAAAGGCAACAGAGCGCAGTCCTGTTGCGATAGGACAAAGGGTGATGATTTTAAACAACAAAAGGGAAATTTAGACCAGAAAAAATGAAGACATTTTTTATGCTGAGGGTGGTGAAACACCAGCCCAGGCTGCTCAGAGAGGTGGTGGAAACCTCATTGCTGGAACTATTGTTTGGAGCTGTGGACAACCTGTTCTAATTGAAAATATCCCTGCTGACTGCAGCGGGTTTGGACTACATTGGCCTCTAAAGGTCCCTTCCAGTCCAAACCATTCCATGATTCTATGTTCTTAGCTAATAAAAATGAGAGAATTGAGACATGAGATGATAACAGAATCACAGAATGTCAGGGGCTGGAAGGGACCTTGAAAGCTCATCCAGTCCAATCTCCCTGCCAGAGCAGGATCATCTATACCAGATCACACAGGAACACATCCAGGTGGGGTTTGAATATCTCCAGAGAGGGAGACTCCACAGCCCCCCTGGGCAGCCTATTCCAGGGTTCTGTCCCTGGAAAACATTCCTCCTCATGTTTACATGAAACTTCCTATGCCTCAGCTTCAACCCATTGCCCCTTGTCCTGCCATCAGGCATGACTGTGCAGAGCCTGGCTCCAGCCTCCTGACACTTGCCCTTTACATACTGATAAACACTCATGAGGTCACTCACATATAGGACCTGTATGAATGTGAGCTACTTTAAATGAGTGTTATTCAGGATAAACATCCACCTCATAAACATGGAACTGAGTAACCACTCTCCATGATTTTCATCTTGTGCACCACTTTTCCCCCTGCTTCTTTCACAATGCACCACTCAAAATCTGCTCTGAAGTAGAAACTGTTAACATGTGCAGTATGACAACAGTTGAAGAAGTCTCAAAGATAGCATTTTGTTAGTGTCTATGGCAAGTGAGGATATAGCATTATATAGTGAAGAACTAAGGCAAAAAGGACTCTGTTTCCATGGATTGTGGAGGCTGGACTGAAGGATCACAATCTGAATTAACCCACTCTGAACTCATTTACCTCTATTAGGAACCTGGTGGACTTTCCAAAAGTGAGTTGAGGGATAGATGACTCTCTATTGCCTTGGATTGATTTGGAAGTCTGTGTCTGTGCTTTGGCTGAAGAGTAATTCTGATACAACTAGTTGAGTTGTCTGTATTTGGGTGAAACTGGTCAGATTCCCACAGCTTCTTTTTTCCAGAAGCTTTGCTGTTGTTCAGCACTGTGCCACTTAAAGGTCTTTTCCAACTTAACCCATTCTATGGTTTGATGATTCTGTGATTCTATTCCCCTTCATAGAAATGAGAGCAAGCAGAATGGCATACAGAATGATTGCTCCTAGAAGGGAGTAGGGATGTGGTCATAGCACACAGGCAGATGCAAGGACAGAAATTAGATTCTGAAGGCCAATTTGAGTATTGTGGAACATTAAAATTACCTCTGTTTGGGCAACTGAATCAAGTTCTTCTTGTTTGAAGAAGAACTTCTTCAGGCATTGACTATTTCATTTCACCTGAGAAACAGTTTTTCTTACTTCTGTAGTTCTGGATCCTTTGTTTTGGACTTACACCCTCAGTTCTGTCTTTGCTTTTGGATAATCCTATCCCACAAAACCAAGTTGCAATTCATTTTGGTGGGTTGACTTTCAGCTTCACCTCGAGGCAAACAGGAGATAAATATCAGTCCTCACATTTTGGGTGGGTTTAGGCTTACTCATGTTGGGGTTTTCTTGCATAACTCTCTGGTCCCAAGAGATTCAGGCACGCCAGTCTACATCTGACGAGTGTCACTGGAGAAAAGGCATAATGAAAACACATTCTATGTATCTTTTAAAAAAAATTGCTCATTTAAAAAGCAATATTGGCCTGGACAGGCAGTGTAATGCAAGAGGTGGGTGTAGCATGGAGGGAGAAGTGAATAAAAACTAAGTCAGAGGAGTGTGTTAGTCCCAAACCTTAAACAAACATGCGAGGCTGTTGGAATCCAGTCACCTTTCAAGCTGCTGCAGCACAGGATCTTTGGGGTACTGAAGCCAAGCAGACACACAACAGAGTTTGCTCTGCGTTAACAAAATCTAGGGAAAGGTTCCAGAAATTTGCTTCATGTCTCTCAACAGGTTTGGATGGAATATCCAGGAATAACAAACCCTACAAATACGAAGCACTTAAGACTTTAATGCTTACATAAAACACTCTGAGTCCATTAATTGCGTGTTCTTTTATGACACTAGACCTTTTATCCACCTCCTCTACACTGAGAGAGCACTTGTGCACCTCCAACACAGCACTAGTTTAGTCCCCTAAATGTAGCAGGGCAAAAGAGAATGGATTTTGTCATCATTCCCTTTCACCAGTTTTCCTTCTGTTAATCTTATTGCTAAGTGTATCATAGACCTCTTTGTTGAGGCTTGATGCTCAATGAACATCCTCACCTGGGGAGCATGACCTCAACTTGTAGCAGTATCTGGGTTTAGCTCAAAGAACATCCTCACCTGGGCAGCATGACCTCAACTTGTAGCAGTATCTGGGTTTAGCTCAAAGAACATCCTCACCTGGGCAGCATGACCTCAACTTGTAGCAGTATCTGAGTTTAGCTCAAAGAACATCCTCACCTGGGGACCGTGACCTCAACTTGTAGCGGTATTTGGGTTTAGTTCTAGAGGCCATTTCTTCAGTTCCCAGAGTGTCAGCAGAAATGGTGGTTGCCAAACTGTTTACCAGCCCAAGCTGGGAAAGCTCTAGCTTATCACCAAGGCAGGGAAAAAAACCAGGTCTTCCACTTAACAGTTCTCTACAGCCCAGCAAATGAACTTCCTGTAGCTAGGTACAACCAAGCAAATCATAGAATCATAGAATCATAGAATGGTAAGGTTGGAAGGAGACCTCAAGGATCATCTAGTTCCAAACCCCTGCCATAGGCAGGGACACCTAGTACACTAGTGACAGGGACCACTAGTACAGGTCACTCAAGGCCTCATCCAACCTGGTCTTGAACACCTCCAGGGAGGGAGCAGCCACANCAGTGTCCTTCCTAATGAATAAGGGAAGTGTGAAATGGTCTCACCAAGATCTGGGTTAACAGGTTTTGTAGAGTATGGGAATTCATAAACAGATAAGAATTTTTTTTTTTTTTTTTAATGAGGGGAAACTGAGAATTTCACAGGCATTGTAAAATTCTTCTGCCACTTTAGTTGTGGTTGAACTCACACATGAGGTCACACAAGGAAAAAAAAGAAAAACACACATGGAATCAGAGAATCATAGCATTGTTTTGGTTAGAAGGGACCTCAAAGATCATAAATTCTAACCATCAACCTAACACCACCATGGCCATTAACCCATGTCCCAGATGCCATGTCTACATGTTTTAAGTGCACAGGACTTAGGGAAGAGGCTCAGCAAGCCTTAGTGAGTGTTAGCTTTTATAGAATGGAATCATAGAATCTTTAAGGTTGGAAAAGACTTCTAAGACCATCAAGTCCAACTGCTGACCCAACACCACCATGCCCACTAAACCACATCCTGAAGTGCCATGTTTGTGGAACACCTCTGCACAAGCAAGCTTTGCTGGCCTGAATTCTTGAGGAGAATTTTTTGATGAAAAATAATTGAGAGATGTCTGACTTGACTTATTGTCCCTCAGCACTTGGAGAACTTGACTTTGAGACAGCTTAAGAAATAAACTAATAAAGAGAGGTTTCTTATATGGTTGGAAAGAAGGAGAGTCATCTCATTTTTCAGATAAATCATACGTGGAGAGAGCAGAAGTGTAAATAACCTAATTTTTGAAAGAAGTCTCCCTTAAAAGAGAGTTTAAAATATATTCAAGATGAGTAAGCACATGAGGAAGGGAAGAGCTCTAGTTCATTTATCACTGTGCCTGTTGGGGGGTTTAATTAAAACAAAGTGCCTTTTAGTTAGAAATTTCTGCAAAAGAATCATAGAATGATGGAATGGTTTGTTTTGGAAGGGATCTATAAAGCCACCTAGTCCAGTCCCCTGAAGTGAGCAGAGACATTTAATCTTGCTTGGTGTTCAGACTATCCTTCTGCTGAAGGACTGAAGAACTGAGTTCACAGTGAACTTTCAAGACTTAAATTACTTTTGTCCTTCATAAGATTCTCTTCATTTTCTCAAGGCTCAATCTAAATCTCATACATCATTCTGTAAAACAGTTGTTTACTCCTTCACATGTTGCAGCACCAGGAGATTCTGGAAAGATGACTTTGCAGTAAGGAATCATAGGATCATTTCAGTTGGAAAAGAATATGAAGATCAAGGCCAACCATAATCTACCTACCAAGTCTGGTGCTAGATCTCTGTTCCTCAGCATCGCATCTCTGCCTCTTTTAAACACCTCCAGGGATGAGGGTTCAACCATCAACCTGGGGAGAGTGTTACAGAACCTTTTCAGTGAAGAAGTTTCTTTTAATACCTAACCTAAAGCTCCCCTGGTGCAACATGAGGCCATTTCCTCTTGTTCTATCATGTTCAAACATTTCTGGAGGCCTCACTCTTTCCACTATCTGTGTATACAAGGATACTCATTAGAAGGGGAAAATCAAAGAAAGGTTTGGCCTTTTCCCCTGAACATGAATACCTCCAGGCATGGTGAAAGGTTTGCCTGTGTAAATCCAGCACCCAAGCTGTTTCTGCTCAGTGATGAGGTAATCGATTGCTCTGCAACCTAAGAAAGAAAATGAGCACAACCAATATTAACCAGAGCACTTAATTCAGGTGTCCATTGCTGATTCATGCTCTGGCCAGCAGAAAGAAGGGACAACTTGGGGACAGCCTGCAGCCACCATCACCTCAGCAGCAGATTTAGTGCAGCAGAAGGGAAGAAAATGTGGGAAATGAAAAGCTAAGGAGAGATGTGCAAGTGAATAGGAACAGGAGGGCTCAGCAGCTTTTCCACCACTGCTATTTCACATGCCTCCCCATTTCTGATCCCTCTCTGCTCTGCTCTCTTCAAGTGTTTGATCTCAGGAAAGGTGGTGGAGAAGGGATGGCAGCAGCCTCTATTTCAGCTTTCTATTCAGAAGAGTACAGGCACTTTGGGAGTAAAGGTACAGATGGAGATTAACATAATTTCTTTTCAAATGGTGTTTCAGGGCATATCCAAGCTTCTGAGAGCAGCTTGACCACCTAATATGACAATGAACTCCACAGCATTGGACATTTCTCATCTTTTATATTTGCCAGCCAATCTGCCCATATGATGACTCTGTCCTCACTTTGGCCAAAGTGAGCTGGGTTAGGCTAACAGCAGAGGTTTAGTGAAATAGCTTGTTTTACCTAACACAGGTTAGAAACCCCAACCAAAACACGTCAGATGACAAGTCTGAGGAAACAGTAGGTAGAGTTAAGGGCAGAAACCTCAGCAGAGAGCAGGATGCTTCTCTAGATCTTCACAGTGGCTTCAGAAGAACCCATGATGACTACTGGACCAAGAACCTCTGTTAAGAAACAGCAATGCACAGCCGAGTGAGCAATATCAAGGCTCTCTCCAAATGAAAAGGCTACTCCCATGGGGGTTTGTCCTTCTGAAAATCACTGAAAAGACATTTGTATGCCAGGCACAAAAGTAAGCTTATGACAGAAAGCTATGGCAGGCTTGATGCCAATCATTAAATACAAACCGAACATCCTCTTCCATTTCCAGTTCCATACAAGCTCATCCTAATCGGGAAGAAAATGCCACTCTCCTCTTCTTGTTTGAACATATTGATCCAGTGTTTGTCTAGTCAGCCCTTTGCCAAGACTTCTGCCTTTTCCTTGAGCTGGATCCTTCCTTATTCTGTATTTCCAAATACTTAAAAAAACCCCCAAAACCACAATGACAATGTAGTAGAACTTCAAGGGTCAGATATGTCTTACTTTCAGTTCTTTCTCCTTCAACCATCCTTAGCCAGCTTGCTGGAGAAGGGCACTGCCAACTCTTGTGAAGCTAAACCCACAGTGAATAAATGTTGATTCTGAATCCTAAGAACAAGGTGTCTGACTGTGTTTTAGTTGGGTGACTTGAAATCAACGTGTGGCCTGAATTCCTTTCTGAGACAGCTCTGCTCTAAATGGTGCTGGTGGGAAGCTGGGCTAGAACCTTGGACAGGGCCTGCTGTGCTCTACCTGCTTGGAAGGAGCCTTCATTCCCCACTTGAGTTGGTAACATGGAGAAAAGTGAGATCATTCAGATTAATCACCCTGCAGAAGGTTTACTGGATTTGCATTGGATTTCCATAGGCTAGCACAAGGAAAAAATGTTTTGACCCTATTCAAAGGAGGATTTGGAGGCAAGAAAAAAAAAAAAAAAAGAAAGAAAGAAAGAAAAATGCTAACAGCTTGGAAAACAAAATAGTGTGAAATATAATTTGAAGAGCCATAATTTATGTTGAATATAAGGAGAGAAGACCTAATTGTGACCTTTTGGTGATTAAAGGGGAGCCATAGGAAAGATGGGGACAATGTTTTCAACAGGGCCTCTGACAGGACAAGAGGTGAGGGGATTAAACAAAAACAAGGAGATTCATAAAGACTTTTTTACAGTGAGGGTGTTGAGATTCTAGCACATATTGTCCAGAGAGGTTGTAAATGTAGCACCCCAGAAATCATTCTAGGTCAGGTTGTGAGTAGGGTGGGGTTGGACTATATGACCTTGAAAAGTCCCTTCCAACCCAAACCATTCTATGATTCTCTGGTTCTTCCCTCCTTCCTTCTTTCTTCTTCCCTCCTCTCTAAATACCACAGAATTGTTTCAATTGGAAAAGACCTGTAAGATCATCAAGTCCAATCATTGACCTAATACCACCATGGCCATTAGGAATTTCAGGTAGGATTCTTCTAGTAGTTATTGAAGTAGTAATCTCAATCACAGGAAATTCCATCTCAACAGGAGAAAAAAGGGTGAAGAAGCACTGGAACAGGCTGCCCAGCGAGCTTGTAGAGTCTTCTTGTCTAGAGGTCTTCAACACCTCCCTGGGCACAGTTCTGTTGACCAGCCCTAAATGACCCTGCTTTGCACAGGGGTTGGACTTGATCTCTGGAGGTCCCTTCCAGCCCCTACCATTCTATGATTCTATGAATATATGACTTAACAAATGTTACAGCTCAGCAAGATGAAATGACTCAAGTTCAGCACCAAGCTAAGGGTCATTATATGGCTTTCAGATCAGAACCAGATCACATCTGGCTGGTTCATAGAGTTAGCAGCCTAAGTTCTAGTGTGCCAGCAGCATCCCTGCTTCTAATGGGAAATAGAAGTGATGAAAAGTTATTACCAGTTTAGGGCTGTCTGGAGATCCGTGTGACCTGAAAAATGTGCTTATAGTATCACAGTATCACAGTATAAGCAAGGTTGGAAGAGACCTCAAAGATCATCAAGTCCAACCCATTACCACAGACCTCAAGACTAGACCATGGCACCAAGTGCCACGTCCAAACGTGCCTTGAACACCTCCAGGGACGGTGACTC
>WBNM01038894.1:0-17486 GCA_013399055.1 Ramphastos sulfuratus
AACTCCTAAACCCATCACACAGATCAAGGCAGAAGAGACCTCTGTAGATCTGGCCCCCCTGCCAAGGCAGGTTCACCTAGAGAAGGTCACAGGATCACAGGATCTTAGGGGTTGGAATGGATGCTTCTGGAGATTTTCAGGCCCAATCCCCCTGCCAGAGCAGAGCCACATGATCTAGCACAGGTTGTACAGGGAGGCATCCAGACAGGGTTTGAAAGTCTCCAGAGAAGGAGACTCCACAACCTCTCTGGGGAGTCTGTTCCAGTACTCTGTAACCCTTACAGTAAAGAAGTTCTTCCTCACATTGAAGTGCAACTTCCTGTGCTGTAGTTTACATCCACTGCCCCTTGTCCTGTCACAGGACACAAGTGAGAAGAGGCTGTCCCCTCCCTTGACACTCAGCCCTCAGATATTTATCAACATTTATTAGATCCCCTCTCAGTCTTCACCAGACTAAACAGCCCCAGGTCTCCCAGCCTTTCCTCATCAGGCACATGCTCCAGTCTTAATCATCCTTGTAGCCCTCCATTGGACTCTCTCTTCATCTGGGGAGCCCAGAACTGTAGGCAATACTCTAGGTGTGGCCTCACTAGGACAGAGTAGAGGGGAAGGAGAACTTCCTTCAATCTGCTGGACACACTCTTAAGGCACTGCAGGATCCCATTGGCCTTCTTGGCCACAAGGGCACATTGCTGTCCCATGGACAGCTTCTCGTCCACAAGGACTCCCAGGTCCTTCTCCACAGGGCTGCCTCCCAGCAGATCACCTCCCAACCTGTACTGGTGCAGTTTATTGTTCCTTTCCAGGTGCAGGACTCTGCACTTATCCTTGTTGAACCTCATTAGGTTCCTCTTTGCCCAGCTTTCCAGTCTGTCCAAGTCTTGCTGAATGGCTGCATAGCCTTCAGGTGTCAGCCAAGCCTCCCAGCTTGGCATCATCAGCAAACTTGCTGAGCAGACACTCTGTCTGCCTGTCTGTCTGTCTATCCCCTCATCAATGTCATTGATAAAGACATTGAACAGGACAGAACCCAGCACTGATCCCTGGGAGATTCCACTAGTTACAGATCTCCACCTGGACTTGGTATATTGATCACCACTCTTTGCACTCTATTGTGTAACCCGTTTTTAATCCATCTCACTGTCTGCTCTTCCATCCCACACTTCCTGAGCTTGCTCACAAGGATGTTATGGAAGACAGTGTCAAAAGCCTTGCTAAGGTCAAGGTAGTTTACATCCACTGGTTTCCCTGCAACTACCCATTCAGTTACAACATTATAGAATGCTATCAGCTTAGTCAGGCATGATTTCCTCTTGGTAAATCCGTGTCAGCTACTGCTGATAACCTTCTTCTCTACCAAGTGCCTAGAGATGAACTCCAGAATGAGCTGTTCCATCATTTTTCCAGGGATGAAGGTGAGGCTGACTGGTCTATAGTTTCCTGGAATCTCTTTCTTGCCCTTTATGAAGTTTAGAGTGACACTGGCTTTCCTCCAGTCCTCAGGCACCTCTCCTGTTTGCCAGGATTTTGCAAAAATGATGGAGAGTGGTTGAGCAACATCAGGTAGTTCTCTCAACACTCTTTGCTACCTCTCATCAGGGCCCATGGACTTGTGAATATTCAATTGGTGTAACTGATCCCTAACCCAGTCTTCACTGACTAATGGAAAGTCTTCCCCCCTCCAGGCTTCCTCTCCTTCATCCAGGGCCTGGAGTTCACAGGGGCTGGTCTGAGGAGTAAAGACTGAAGCAAAGAAGGTATTTAGCAACTCTGCCTTCTCTGCATAATCAGTTATCAGGGTTGCCTCCTCATTCAGCAGTGGGCCCACACTTTCCCTATTCTTCCTTTTACTACTGATGTATCTGAAGAAGCCCTTCTTGTTCTCTTTACTTCCTTTGCCAGTTTTAGTTCTAAGAGGGCTTTAGCCTTCCTTGTTGCCTTCCTACATGCCCTGATGACTTCTCTACAGTTCTCCCAAGTGATGAGTCCCTTCTTCCATGAACTGTTAAGTTTCTTTCTTCCACGAGATTTCCTTCAGAAGCTCCTTGCTCATCCATGCAGGTCTCCTAGCACACCTACCCCATTTTTTACTCAAGGGAACACACCTATCTTGGTCTTGGAGGAAGAGGCATTTAAAAAGTGACTGACTTTCTTGGACTCTTTCACCCTCCAGAGTCTTAGCCCATGGGATTCCTGCAAGTAGATCTTTGAAGAGTACAAAGTTAGCCCTGTGTCCAGGGTTGTAATCCTACTTATGGCCCTGCTTCTAGCTTGTATAACACTAAACTCCACCACGTCATGATCACCATTGCCAGGGCTGCCCTGTACACTCCCTAAGCACCCAGTGATTCCAGAAGTGCTTCTGACAGCTTTGTACAGTTCTGGATGAGTTTTCTTTTCATGACTTTAGTCATTTTTTAGAGGCTGGTTTCAAAAGGAGCAAAGCCTAAGGTGCCTAACTAAGTTACTCCTTTGATCTTAGTCACAACATAAAAAGAAAAGTAATTTGTAAAGCTACAAAAGCATATTAAGAATACTGAAACAGGTGTTTTCTTCTTTTTAAATTACACTGAACTCTTCATGCAAACTCCATGGAAGTTTACAGTTGGAGAATTTGTTTAAAGAAGCTAAGGGTTACTTCCTTGTCAGATTTACTTGTAGAGATTGAAAGTTAGCTTCTTTCTTGAATTGCTGTGATGGCACTTAAAGCATTTTCTGCAACACACATCTGAAAATATTTTTACCTAATGATAAGCCTTCCCATAATAATTTCATGATGACACTCTCATAGGAATAATAAAATGTTATAAATACAAGATGCCTTGATGCTGTAAGTGATTGCTAACAACTGTTCTATCAGACACAAAATAAACTGTATACTGTTACTGATGCAACTCCTAATCACACAAAGACAAGAATCTCTTAAGAACTGTCAAAAAGAAAACACTCTTGCTGGTGTTTATAAAGCTCAGAAATATAACCTACTTCCCTAAAATGCAAAAGAGCTGCAAGATGAAGATTTTCTATTAATTAAACATAGAATCATAGAATCATAGAATGGTAAGGTTGGAAGGAACCTCAAAGATCATCTAGTTCCAACTCCCTGACATAGGCAGGGACACCTCCCACTAGAACAGGTCACTCAATGCCTCCTCCAACCTGGCCTTCAACACCTCCAGGGAGGCAGCAACCACAACCTCCCTGGGCAACCTGTGCCAGTGCCTCACCACCCTCACTGCAAAGAACTTCCTCCTAACATCCAGTCTAAATCTCCCCTCTGCCAGTTCAAACCCATTGCCCCTNATGCCATCCCTGCCCTCTAGCAATAAATATGACAACATGGTATCATTCAAGTACTACCAATCCCTCAAAAGAGGCACACCTTCCAGCTTTCAAAAAGGTTAAGGAAAGCATACTTTTTTTTTTGCCCTTTTCTTCTTACACACTCTCACAAACTCTTGTACATCTGTTTGCATCAGATCAGATATTTACTAAGTATCCATTTGCAATGGTCACTTGTTTATTCCAACATTAATTATCTTCACTCTCCTTAGTTAGTGGTAGTATTTTTAACAGTATACAATAAAACCTGACAAGGACCATCCAAGAAATTAACTGTAGAATAACAGGTTCCCATTTCTGATTTGGCAATGAAACATTAGTGGGAATCTCCTAACTCCAGGCTATATGCATCTATTTATTTGGGCTCAAATATCTTAAACACAACTGTCCTCAAGCCACTGCATCTGTCTCAGTATCTTATTATGAGAGGAAAACCAAATTATACAGTATGGCTAAATGACTCCTATCATACCCCACTCTCATCTGCTAGTAAGTTTTGTCAAGCTTTCACCAATAAGGCTAAAATTTATCTTGCTAACTCTCTCTATATGTGGCTTAGGGGATATTTTGAGGAAGAACAGCAGAACAATGAGACACAGATGTACAGGAAGTAGTATAAGGAGGGGAAAAAATATCTATGAACTCAGTTGGTTTGTGGTTTTTTTCCCCCAAGAAAAAAGATTAGTAACTTTTAAAAATCTGTCTATACTTGAAATCCTTATGATATGAATGAAACAAGAACTTTCATAGAAGGTGACTTGTTATGTCAGGAAATTTTCTGGTTTTCTACTCTCAGTATGAATTCACATAAACATGACTGTGCTGGTTTGAGGTTAATTGGAATTTTTTAATGAAAAAAGACAGATTATAGGCTGTGAAAAGAAAAACAATGGTGGTGTCTACATCACTCATAGGCTTGCTGAGATGGATAAGAACAAGAACACAAATATAGATAAGGGAGAGTCTCTCGGTCTCTCTCTGGGAGCTCTTGTGCCTTCTGTCCTCTCTGCTGAGTAACCTAACTAACTCCTCTGCTTCTAACCCCCCTTGCTGATCCTCCAAACTCCCCTTGCACATAAGGCAAACCCTGGGGTAAGGCAGAGGGGTGGGGAGAAGGTGGAAGGGTGGTTGGGAGCCCCTCCTGGGGACTCTGATTTCTGGGAGGGGAATTGTGTTTCTGTATTCCCTTTAACTTGTATATTTCTGTAAATATTCCTGTCTATTGTGTATATCTCTGCTTGTATATTGTGCTAAACTGTAAATAGAGCTTCAGTCCTTAACTTCCAGCTGGCTGAGTCTAGTCTGGGTGATTTTCATAGTGTGTGTGGGGTGGGTAACTCCCAAACCATCACAATGACAAAAACCATTTTTTTCACTGGGTATGCAGACCCCTGAGTTAGAAAATAGGGAAGGAGAGCAGAAGGAGGCCCCCATAGTCCAAAATGAGTCCGTTAGTGACCTCCTATACCACTTAGATATTGACAAATCTGTGAGGCCAGATTGGCATACACCAGATGATACTAATAGAACTGGCAGAAGTGCTCATCAAACCACCAGCCACCATTTACCAGCAGCCCTGGCTAACCAGGGAGGTCCCAGCTCACTGGAGATTGGCAAGCATGATGCTCATTTACTAAAAGGGCTGGAAGGCAGACCCAGGGAACTACAGACCTGTCAATCTGACCTCGGTGCAAGGGAGGTCATGGAACAGATCATCCTGAGTGCCATTATGCAGCATGGGCAGGGCAGACAGGTGATCAGGCCCAGTCAGCATGGGTTCATGAAGGGCAGGTCCTGCCTGGTGAACCTGATCTCCTTCTACAAGGGTGATGGTCAAGTGATAGAATGAGAGGAAACAGTCTGAAATTGTGCCAAGGGAGGTTTTGGTTGGATATTAGAAAAAAATTATTTACTGAAAGAATGGTCAGGCATTGGAATATGCTGCCCAGGGGGGTGACAGAATCACTGTCCCTGAAGGTGTTAAAAACATGTGCAGATCTGGCACTTTGGGACATGGTTTCATGGCCAGGGTGGTGTTAGATTGACGGTTGCACTTGTTGGCCTAGGTCTTTTCCAACCCAAACAATTCTATTCTGTGATTCTGAGTTTGAAAAAAATCAAACCTAATGGATGGTAACAGTCCTCTAAGGCATCTAGAATTCAGCAAGGCCTTCAGATGCTGTCAATTAAAACAAAATTTTATTGAAATAAAGCACCTGTGATACACTCTGGCTTGCCAAGGCTCTCTGGGTTTGGTGGCTAGAACATCAGCTCCCCCTGCTGAGCATGCTGCCCCCACTGCCAGAGAAATCAGAATCATAGAATGGTAAGGTTGGAAGGGACCTCAACCCCCTGCCATAGACAGGGACACCTCCCACTAGTACAGCTCACTCAAGGCCTCCTCCAACCTGGCCTTCAACACCTCCAAGGAGGGAGCAGCCACAACCTCCCTGGGCAACCTGTGCCAGTGTCTCACCACCCTCACAGCAAAGAACTTCCTCCTAACATCCAGTCTAAATCTCCCCTCTGCCAGTTTAAACCCATTGCCCCTTGTCTTGTCATTACAAGACCTTGTCAATAGTCCCTCCCCAGCCTTCCTGTAGGCCCCCTTCAGATACTGCAAGGCTACTCTAAGGTCTCCTCAAAGCCTTCTCTTCTCCAGGCTGAAGAGCCCCAACTCTCTCAGCCTGTCCTCATAAGAGAGCTGCTCCAGCCCTCTGAGCACCTTTGTGTATTACTTAAGAGTTCTGGACTTAGAACCAACTATTCTTCTGTCTCAACTACAAAGTCACTAAGCTTGATCTATCATACTTTTTCACCCTACTGAGAGGGGAGTGTCAACATATAATTCCTCTTCTCACCTTTTCTTACTATTACTGCTGCTCTCAGCTCTACAGAGGTCAAACTTAATTCACACACTGCCACTCACAACTTTCTACCAGCTGCATGCTGATCTGATTAGGGATAAAATCTGGACAAAAGAAGTTTACTAAAATGTAGAATTAATGTGAAGCTTTATTAAGGTTTCTAGTATCCAAGTTCTGCCAGTAAGTTTTCTTTTCTATGCCTAGACGTGACACTGTGTGCACTTACACTCTAGGAACATCTCCTATCATCTTCAGAGAACCCTTTTGCCTTGGCCTCTGATTAGGAAATATCCACCCTAAGGATAAATTGGAATTGAACATGGGCAGAGGTCCTGAACATGAAATGTAATGCTTTTTATTTCTCTTGTCTCCCTCTTCATAATCTCCTTTCCTTAGTCACCTTTTCTCCTTTTATCTTTCTGTCTGTGGTTTAATTGGAGTCTTCTTCAGGCAAGACTAAATCTATTCCTCTGAGTCTGTAATAGAGGCAATCAAAACCAGCATCTTCAAAAGCCAGATGCTGTGAGAAGCTTGGCATGTTTCCAAGTGTCTAAAGCTGTGTTCTGTGCTAACCTAGGGGATAAGCTGCAAAGTAAAGGGTCAATCACTAAAACAAAGTATTTTTTCCTTTTAATCTGTTGTATTGGATTGAGAGCAGCCTGTGGTGGTAGGCCTAAACAGGCCAAATTAGGCTCGTACATGTCCTGGCTTGCCCAGGCATGGTTTTCTGCTCTCCCTCCTTCTGTTTCGGGAAAAGGGACAAAGAACCTGGAGCCACTAAGTCTGGGGTCTGTGGCCTGCCCAGCAGCTGCGGTAAACAAGGTGCACACAGTTGCCTTATGCAAGGCTGTGTTCTGCCCAAAAAAGGGTAAAGCAAGCCTATGGCTTCACCCAATATGGCCAAATCTTGGCTAACTGCCATTTGATTGGCTATCTTGTGTCCAAGGGCCCATTGGTCTCGGGCTGTATTGGATAAAAGGGGAAGAGCAGGGAACACAGGGTGTGCTCTTTTGCCATTACGAGATGTGTCTGCTTGCATCCGTGCCTGCTGTCTGAGCTGAGGTTCTGATACCTCCACGCATTCGGCCTGCATAGCCGGCGTGACACCGTGCCCAGACTGCACATCCCAAGACATCCTGCCTGCACCTGAAAGCCTTCTGCCCAGATGGAGGCCCTGGAGATGACACAGATCATCCAGAAAGCCAGGAACAGGTCAGAGATCGTCTGTCTCCTTTCTCCAGTGCTCAGGAGCCTGGGGAAACTCTAAAGCCCCTGACGGCTACCAACAGCAACCCCGCCACGAGCCTTGGGTACTGTCAGATAATACCTTTTGTGAGCAAATACCAAAAGCCTCTTGTAATTATTAATTGCCTTCTGCCATAAGCAGAAAGTTGCTCCTTGCGTCCATCTAGCGAGCAAGTGGCGTATTGGCCACAAGCGGTACACTGACCGCAAAGCCTTCTCTGCCAGTTTAAATCGAGTTCAGTTAATGTATATATTTAATAGTTACTTCCAGATCCTATTCTAACCTGTATATAGTTTCCATAACATTGCAAAGAGCCTGTTATTATTATTAAATGGTGATTGGGGTGGTGCGAGTTCCGGATATTTAATATTAATAAACTATATATTAATATTTTTAAAATATCATCTCGTAGTAATTAATTACCCCTTCCGTAACACAGCCCTGCAGAGAAGGACTTGGGGACCACTGGTAGATGAAAAATTGAACATAAGCCAGTGATGTGTGACTGCAGCCAAGAAAGCCAAGTGTCTCTTGGACTGCATAAGAAGGGTGGCCAGCATGTCGAAGGAGATGATTCTCAGTCTCCCTTCACAGTCTCCAGCATAAGACATGGACTTATTAGAATAGGTCCAGAGGAAGACCATGAAAATTATCAGAGGACTGGAACACTTCCGCTGTAAAGAAAGACTGAGAGAGTTGGGATTGTTCAGCTTAGAGAAGAGAAGGCTCTGGGGAGACCTTATTGTGGAATTTCTGTATATAAAAGGAGGCTTATAAGAAAGATGGGGAGAGGCTTTATACCACTAATAATGACACAGTTGTCACATTGTGCTGACAGAACATGGGGCAAAGGCTTTAAACTAAAAGAGGATAGACTAGGACTGGATATGAAGAAATGAAGTTGGTGACACACCATAGGAGTCACAAAGGAACAGCCTCCCTACAGAAGTTGTGGATGCTCCATCACTGGAAATACTGAAGGCCAGGTTGGGTGGGGCTTTGAGTAACCCAATCTAGTCAAAGATATCCCCAGCCACAGCAAGAGGGTTGGACTAAATGATCCGTGAAGGTCGCTTCCAACCCAACCCATTCTGTGACTCTGTGATTCTATATTCTTGTGCTTTCCAGATCATCCATGACTTCAAAAGGGTGTTGAATTTTGTGAGGTCCTCAAATGGTACAGCAATGAGCACCACAGAGAAGTCCACACAGAAAATGATAGCTGGGGCTTGAGGTGCACAATGAATGACCAGACTAAGATTGATTAGTATCTTAGGGAGTATCACCTGTCCACTGAGTGAGACAGGATTGTGGGGAGAAAGAAAAGCACAAGTGATCATGCAACTAGAGGCTATCCCGTGCTGCTCGTGCACAAGGGCATAAGGCGTAACTTAAGCACACACTCACCACCTTGGTTATGTCATTTCTTAGGTGTGTAATGTCCATTTAATGCAGTCTGTTCTTCTAACCAGCACCGCTGCCTTTCTACTATTGGAATATATTAACAATTTCTTGAGCTCCTAAGAGATCGGAACATGCACAAGTCCATGGGGCCTGATGAGATCCACCCACGGGTCCTGAGGGAACTGGCAAATGAAGCTGCTAAACCACTGTGCATCATATTTGAAAGGTCATGGCAGACTGGTGAAGTTCCTGCTGACTGGAGAAGGGCAAACATAACACCCATCTTCAAGAAGGGAAAAAAAGTCGACCCTGAGAACTACAGACGTGTCAGCCTCACCTCTGTGAGAGGTGATTAATTCTAATTACTTTAGAAGCTTCTTTCATCATCTTGTATAGAATCATAGAATCATAGAATGGTAAAGTTGGAAGGGACCTCAAGGAGCATCTAGTTCCAACCCCCTGCCATAGGCAGGGACACCTCCCACTAGTACAGGTCACTCAAGGCCTCCTCCAACCTGGNTGCTCAGCACTCGGTTGCTGTCTGGGCTGCACTCACACTGCAGGCTCATGTTGAGCTTTTCATTGACCCAGACCCCTAGGTCCTTTTACTCAGGGCTGCCCTCCAGCCATTCACCACCCAGCCTGTCCTCATAGGAGAGCTGCTCCAGCCCTCTAATCATCTTCGTGGCCCTTCTCTGGACCAGCTCCAACAGTTCTATGTCCTTCATGTCCTTCATTCATTCATTCTTTATATTACTATGCAGGCAGACAGGTGGGAGGCATCAAAATACTGAACGTCGTATTGTTCCACTCTATTTTTATTGACATTTTAACCTTCAGTTGTAAAAAGGCTCAGATGTAACCTATTAAAAAAAAAATCCCCACATTTTATTAGAGTTCTTGTTTGAATGCTTTAGATTTCAAGTAATTTATATCTGCAAACATCCACACTATCATAATGATAAAGCATTAAAGGTTAACAAGCGTTTTGCCTGAGGAACACTTATGTACTTACAGATGTGTACAAAACTAAACTAAATGTGTCTCCACAGAGACAGATGCAGCCTCCAATAGCAAGACACTTAGAGTATAAACAGAAACAGCAGATTTCAAAATACTGAAACACTCAGTGTTGCCTCTTAGGCAGTTTCTTTCCTTCTGGCCAAATTTCAGATTTCCCAAAACAGATAAAAGGCATTTAAGTTATTAACATACACCCAAAAAAAAAAAAAAATTAACTATAGATTCTACAAAAGATAGGGTATTCTGAATTCTGTTTTCAGCTATTACATTTCTCTGTAGTTAAATCACAATAGCATCTTGAATGTGTAATGTGGCTTTTGAAAGCCTGAGGCATCAATAATACACACCTTTTAGAAGCAGAAATTAATACAGCCCTAGCAAATCCACAAAGTCAAACTTATGGTGATGTAACAGAAAGTACAATTATTTCTCTGCCTACATACATAACACTGTAATATTTCACACCACTTCAAAAGTAGACTTGGAGTGCATGTTAACTGGGCAAGCAAAGCCACTTCTACTCAGTCCACCAATTCCTAGAAGACATTTGGGGGCAAATAAGATTCAGTAGTTTAAATGCAGACAATTAGTTGCATTTCAAGCATCCTAAGATAATTCCTCCCTCTGACCCTGCCTCCTGGTTTTACCCTAAAGTACTGCAAGTCTCCTACCAAAATCTGCATTTTCATGTCATCTTCCAGCCAGTTGCTTATGTAGCCTAAGTGAACTAGAACCATCAGCTAGCAGACTAGGTAGGGTACTTTAAAGACATTTTAAAAGCCTCTCAATAAGAATGTTGACATAACTGATTCCTGCCTTCAGCTCTGAAAACTGAGTCCCTGTTTGAGGTTAGGCACTCAAAGTTTCTAATTACTTTGAAAAAAATGTTACTTAAAAGTAAGTTAGCAATTCCAGCCTTATCCTCATCTATTCTGCAAGCTTCTAGCCTTCCAGTATCTGAAGGGGGCCTACAGGAAGGCTGGGGAGGGACTATTTACAAGGTCTTGCAATGCCAGGACAAGGGACAATGGGTTTAAACTGGCAGAGGGAAGATTTAAACTGGATGTTAGGAGGAAGTTCTTTACAGTGAGGGTGGTGAGGCACCGGCACATGTTGCCCAGGGAGGTTGTGGCTGCTCCCTGCCTGGAGGTGTTCAAGGCCAGGTTGGAGGAGGCCTTGAGTAACCTGTACTAGTGGGAGGTGTCCCTGCCTATGGCAGGGGGTTGGAACTAGATGATCCTTGAGGTCTCCTTCCAACCTTACCATTCTATGATTCTATGATTCTAAGCTATTACAAGGTTGGTTCAGATTTCATACAACAGGGTCTTCTTCCTTGCTTGGTGCTTCTATTATTAATTTTTTTGTTGTTGTTTGGTTGGGTTTTGTTTGTTTGTTTTTTTGTTAAATGACTGTTTTCCCCTGGAGTATACTCTGCTGTCCTCTCTCAGTCCCTCAGCCACCTTTACACTTGAAAAAGTTTATGCATTGCAGACCATCACCAGTGAGCAAGTATACAAGATTAATTCCACATACAAACAAAATACACTTCATGTCTTTTAAGCCTACAAATCCAAAGTATGATTGCCACTTATGGAACTCAAAGGAAATGTACTGTGTCCAGCTCTGGAGCCTCACAGAAGAAGAACATGGACCTGATGGAAAAGATCCAGAGGAGGGCCACAAAAATGATCAGAGGGCTGGATCACTTTTCCTATGAAGACGGGTTGAAAGAGTTGGGGTGGTTCAGCCTAGAGAAGAGAAGTCTCCAGAGAGACCTTATAGCGGCCTTCTGGTACCTGAAGGGGACCTAAAAGAAAGCCAGGGAGGGACTATTTACAAGGGCATGAAGCAACATGACAAGGGGCAACGGTTTTAATCCACTAAGGGTAAATTTAGACTGGACAGTAGTAAGAAGTTCTTTACTGTGATGGTGGTGGAAGAGGTTGCCAAGGGAGGTGATGGAGGTCCCATCCCTCGACATAGTCAAGGTCAGGCTTGATGAGGTTCTGTGATGGTTTAGGAGTTACCCACCCCCCCCACACTTTGTAAAATGACCCAGACTAGAACTCAGTCGGCTGGAAGTTTCGATGGAGCTCTATTTACAGCTCAGCACAATATACAAGCAGATATATACACTATATACAGGAATATTTACAATAATATACAAGGTAAAGTTAATACAGAAACACAACACCCCTCCCAGAAATCAGAGACCCCAGGAGGGGCTCCCAACCACCCTTCCACCTTCTCCCCACCCCTATACCTTACCCCAAGGTTTGCCTTACGCGTAAGGAGAATTTTGGGGATCGGTCAGAGGGTTAGAAGGAAAGTGGTTAGTGAAATTAATTGGCAGAGAGGAGAAGCCAGAAGCTGCTAGACAGCCCCAGACGCTGTGCCCGACAGACTGCTGCAAGCCCAAGTGGCTTATCTTTTGTTTTGAGTTCTTATTCCTAAACATCACAGCAAGCCTATGAGTGAAGTAGACATCACCACTGTTTTCCTTTCACAGCCTGTAATATAATTTTCTCTATTTAAAATATTCCAATTAGCTCAAACCAGCACAGGCTCTGAGCAACCTGGTCTAGTTGGAGATGTCCCTGGTCACTGCGGGAGTGTTGGACCAGATGACCTTTAAAAGTCCTTTCCAATTCAATGCATTCTATGAATCTGTTCTACACTTCTATGTGTATCACAAAGGTGGCTTCCTTAGTAATGACAAACAAGGATAAATATGCAATAAAAAAAACCAAAGGGCTAAACATTTCAGGAACTGAGCAAATCAGAACTGAATTTTAAGGGCTGTAACTATTCACTTTCACTTCCAATCTTTAAAAAAAATCATCTTCCTGACCTGGGTGCAAATGTGAAGGTGACTGCTCATTCCTAGAAACATTTGTACTGCAAATTATTAGCTCTTAAAACTCTAATGCTACCCTTTGTGGTCAAAAGAGTAGATTACCATGAAGGTTAGTTCACTCTGCATAAAAAAAGCCCTGCCCAATAACTCTCTTTTTTATAACCTTTAAAATTACAGAAAAGCTGGTCATTAGCCAGTATCTCAGCATTGATTTATTTCCTGCTCTAGCCCATAAATAACATCCAGCAACAGAGAACAGATAAAAAGTTATCTGATTGCTGCTTTACAAAATAGATAAATATGTTTTCTACAGTTTTCTTTAACATGAAAATAACTACTGCTACTGCAAATCAACTAGACTTTTGAGCAGCAGCATTCAATCCTTCCTTGGAAAAATCAGTGATTCACGTTATAAAAAAAATAAAAATCTCATGGCCAGGAAGGCCAAGGGGACCCTGGGCTGTATTAAGAAGAGTGTGTCCAGCAGATCAAGGGAGGTTCTCCTCCCCCTCTATTCTGCCCTGGTGAGACTTCATCTTGAGTACTGCATTCAGTTTTGGGCTCCCCAGTTTAAGAGGGTCAGGGATCTGCTGGAGAGGGTCCAGCAAAGGGCTACAAGGGTGATTAGGGGACTGGAGCACTGCCTGATGAGAAGCGGCTGAGGGACCTGGGGCTTTTTAGTCTGGAGAAGAGAAGACTGAGAGGGGATTTAATAAATGTCTATAAATATCTGAGGGTTGGGTGCCAGGAGCAGGGAGACAGGCTCTGCTCACTTGCTCCCTGTGATAGGACAAGGAGCAATGGATGGAAGCTGCAGCACAGGAAGTTCCACCTCAACACAAGGGGGAACTTCTTTACTGTAAGGGTCACAGAGCACTGGCACAAGCTGCCCAGAGAGGCTGTGGAGTCTCCTTCTCTGGAGACTTTCAAGGCCCATCTGGATGTGTTCCTCTGTGACCTGAGCTAGATTGTAAGGTCTTGCTCTGGCAGAGGGGTTGTACTCAATGATCTCTTTGGGCCCCTTCCAACTCCCAATATCCTGTGACCCTGTGATAAAAGATTTCATGTGGACTTGCAGCTACATCATTCCAGAACACTGTTCCACATTTTTCAAATGTTAGATTTAAATAAAATTAAAATAATTTAAAACAAGAATACTACAGGATACTATAGTATGTAATGAAAGAAACCAGGTGAAATTTGTGGCACTCTTGAACAGACTACCATTATGCTTACTTTCCAACACAAGAAAAAGAACAAAGTTCCTTGCTTGTTCACTATGTTTGTTACTTACAGAAACCTCCCTACTACAGTGAGGGCAGTAGACCTTCATGTCATTAGGATTGTTTTAAAAATGTTTTTTTCTGGGTAGATTTTTAAATACTCATAATTGCAGGTTTGGAAAAATTCCAATAGATTTTAAACAAATGCAGCTGAGACCAGAGGTGCTTCATATTCTCAGAACACACAACCTTATTCAGTTACAACCTTGCTGCTAAGATCACCTACAAGTGAATGAAGGCTGGGCCACTGCCCACTCCACTGAAGGTCAACATTGTGTCATGGTAGGCCTAAGCAGGCCAAAATAGGCTTATACATGTCCTGGCTTGCCCAGACATGTTTTTCTGCTCTTCCTTCTCCTGCTATGGGGAGAAGCAACCGCGGGAAAGAGGATGAAGAACCTGGAGCCACAAAGAACATGGAGCATCCTGTGGTAAACAAGGTACACACGCTCAGCTTGTGCATGCCTTGTGCAAGGCAAATTTGGGTAAAGCAAGCCTATGGCTTCACCTAATGTGGTCAAGCTTGGCTAACTGCCATTCTGATTGGCTATGCTGTGTCTGAATGCCCATTAGTCTAAAGCTGTATGGATAAAAGGAGATGACACAGGCAGATGACACAATGTGCTCTGCCCTTGTATTCGTGCGCTGCTGTTGTATCCGTGCTTGCTTGCNGCCAGTTGTCATCTAGTTGCTCACCAATACAGCTTAAACCACTAATTTGTGTAAATCTTTAATTTCAACACCCACTCCCCCCACCAGAAAACTGTCCATATCAAATTAGCTGGTCAACAAAGTACAGGTTTAAAGAAGCTGTTCCTCAGTCATTTTACATTACACTTGGGAGAATAAAATTGTGGAAGATTTATCAAATGATCTGAAACCCCTGATTCTGTGATATCTCTGAAGTGGCTAGCTGAGGTTTTTAAGAAGAGCAAAATTAAAAGACCTTGTCCTGAAAGAAATAAGTGAGTTAGTTTGACTAAGTGGCAAATTATTTTTGAAAAATTGTATGAAGATTTCTATTAGAAGGTGAGTTCACCTCATATTGCATCAAGGAAACCGAGTAACAGCAAGTCTTTCTTTTTTTTGTTGTTTTTATTTGAGAAGAGTTTCCTTTAACTGGTATCATTGGTAGGGATCTCAGAGTGGCCTTTGAGTCTTCATAGCAGAAATTCTAAGTTTCATTAGAGTGATTTGTTCTGGATGAATCATTTGAGTCAAGTAGCCTGAAACACTGAGATAAGTGGAAACAAGAAACAAAGTAGTTAAGATTGCCCAGTGACATGACCTCCCCATTTATTACCATTTCTCAATAGCAACATAGCAATATGGGAAGAAAGAGATAAGCATTCATTCCATCTCCTGAAACAAGGAGATGCTGCTGACATTGTGATTTTAAATCTTATCCAGCTGTGGAAATTTGCATTCACTGCTTTGTGTAAGAAGTGTGGGGGTTTTAAAAAACAAAAACAGCAAAACAAACAAAACCAAATAAAACAACAACAAACACCGCGCGCACACACACACACACACACACACACACACACACACACACACACACACACTTTGTTTTGAGGAAAGCATTTCCCTTTCTCCCAACAGCCAGAAGATGCAAATGTAGGATATGTTATTTGATAGGACTGCAGAAGCTGTGTGACTGAACTGTGAAGGTATGCAGCAGGGGCACTTGATGCGATTGTAAATAAAACACTGTGTGCACGCTGGGGGAACGGTTTGCCTACAGGCTATGCAGTAACAAACACATACTTAGCATTTCCTAAATTAGAACAGATGAACTTCAGAGAGTTTGATTTACCCATGTCTATAAACGTCAGTGGCCCTTAATTTCATATACATTAGAATTCATGTTTTTTTCTTGCCTTACCAGCATGGAAACATTCTTTTGAGAAGTTCTACCTCTTTAGAATACATCAGCAGTACATCAGTAAACAGCTAGATGGATTGCTGCTGTGTCAGTAGGGATTTCTGTTGTTGTTCCTGAGGATGACATGTGATTTTGCTAGGGACTGACACATAGAATCATAGAATGGTAAGGGTGGAAGGGACCTCAAGGATCATCTAGTTCCAACCCCCTGACATAGGCAGAGATACCTCCCACTAGTACAGGTCACTCAAGGCCTTGTCCAACCTGGCCTTCAACACCTCCAGGGAGGGAGCAGCCAGAACCTCCCTGGGCAACCTGTTCCAGTGTCTCACCACCCTCATTGTAAAGAACTTCCTCCCCACATCCAGCTTAAATCTCCCCTCTGCCAGTTTAAACCCAAACCCATAATCCCATAACACATACCCATAATCTTTTCCTGGACTCTTCTTAAGAAGAGGTGGGGGGAAAGGGAGTTCTGCCACTGTCTGACTACTGCTTAGAGGGCAATATGAGAGATATAGGAGAGCTACTTCACTATATTTGCAACTGTCAAGTGATTTATCTTTTTAGCATAGGTAAGACCATTCTTTCCTTTCTGAAAGTTGGAGTCTGTTAATGGGAGTGAACTAAATATTTCCAAATCCTTCCCAGATGTGCAAAGTAACTATGCCAAGATAGCGATGGTAAAATACCTTGGCAACTGGTGGCCATTCTTCTACCAGGATGTGATGCAAAACTCTGTCTTCAAAACAGACCATCAAATAGCATAGAACAACCCTAATCTGTGAGAATATAATCATTCTCAAGTTTAAGCAAAATGAAGTCTCAAATCCCACAATACAGTGTGTGTGTAATTTTTGCATAAGGTATGTCAACATCATTAAGTTTATACCCACTATGCTTATCTGTTAATTGAATTATTTCAATGATTCCTCAAGAAATTTAGGAGCAGAAAGATTGGTGCAATCAGTGGAAGCATTACACATCCACACCATCAACTACAGGTGCAAAGTTTGCTTCCATTAATGTCAAATAAAAAGGTTTTATGGTGTCATTGCACCATTGCTGTTTATATCCAAAACAACCATTAATGCCAGCAGTACATATGTTGCAGCGAAGCAAAGAAGATAAAGCAAGAGATTTCTCACCTACATTCCTAGGAAATACAAAGAAGCCTTCTAACACCACTCCAGCTCTGGAGCTGCTTGCCCACTTGTACCTCTTTGGCTGTTTCCACTGCAAGCAATTTCCTTTAAGAGAGATACACAGTACTACATAACACTAAGGACAGCTGTGTCTGAAAAACAGCAGCAGAGAAGTACTTCAGCTCTTTCTCCCCATGCCTGCCTTTACTCCAGTCAGTCACCCTTATGCAAGAAAATAATAATCTACTCTTTTTAACAGGGCCAAAATCCGATTTTACCAACAGAAAAAAAAGCTTGTGGAGTCATTAACCTAAAACTTCTTCCTATGCACTTGAAAATACTGAGCACTTCTTCTGTAACTATTTCTTCTCCACAATACACTTCTTGCCTCTTCTCTACAAAATATAGACACAGATATCGGCAAGTTTGTCACC